>JAJLWW010000006.1:169390-298180 GCA_030570935.1 Geotrichum klebahnii | reverse complement strand
CATTTTTGTGGACAATATCTGACTCGTGGAGTGGCTTCCAAATTCTTTTTAAGGAGGAGGAGGAGTGCAAATGCAGAGGTATTTTTCGGGCTTAAATTGAGGTATACATGAACAACTTGGTGAAAAGCCAAATCTCACTGAACTTTTTTGAAACTGACGGAGTCTAATAGCCATTGAGCTGAAGATCGTTAAGCAATTCTTTTTATTTTTATATAATTTTTATTTCTTTTCTTATCTTTGTTAGTTGACTCGGTAATAAATAAATTGGGGTCTTTTTACTCCTATAAAAAAAAAAAAATATCTACAAACAACTTGTATTGAAGAAAAACATTGAAATAAACCTTTAAGAACTTTAGTATGTTTAATTGTATGTTTTAGTTACGTTTCATACTTAATTTTTATCAAATGTGTTCAAAAGTTGGATTATATTAATACGAGAAATAAAGTCGATTCCTAGGCCTGTCCGAACCTATTGATATATTTCTTTCGTCCTTCCCATCTTCCTAATTTCAAAGTTAGTAATCCATATACCTCTTGACTAAATTAATATCAGTTTTAACTTAATTTTCATTTGTTAAAGCTCTCACTAACAGGAGTAACCCATACCAGACAATGAATTTGGTCTTGAGCTTCATCTACCTTCGAAATGTTCTAAACGACTTATTCAAATTCTTTACCTCCTAGGTTTTTTATTCCGTTCTTGTCTTGAAGAGCACAGGAAGCATTTCATGATTAATTTTTCTACCTTTGAATATTATTTAATTTTATATCTTGTTTAAAAAACATGAATTTTTTACATCGGTTTATAACAAATTACAGGATTCTCGTAAAAACATAGTAAACCTCTAAAATAAAGATAACTTCGAAAGGGCTTTTTAACTACTTGAAAATTCACTATGCATTAACTGAGATATATTCTTTCTGATATTTCTGCAAAAAATAGTAGCTGTTCAATATCGAACTCCATGTCATAAAAGTTTCACTATCTCGTACCATATTTGGAACTTTATCTCTGTTTTGTTTTTTAAACTAAAATCATATACAAACAAAAGGAAAGAAATATAAATTAATAACTTAGTATTGCCTCCAAGTAACTTGGAACTCTAGATAAGTGCCGAACGTCGTGTTTCTTTTTCGGTGTTGGTTAGTGCTCAGTTCCTTAAATATACTTCTTCTGAAATGACATGAGTTGGCTTAACTTAAACTTGAGTTAGCTCATTTAAGATTTGACTTTGTAAGGCAATATTATATTTTAGTCTCTTTTATTGTATGAAAATTCATGTTGACAAAGTCCAATCTTCGATATGAAAATAATTAAGAAGAGACCTAAATTCTACCGACCACTTACTAGAGAAACTAGACTTAAACATCACTAAATGTACAAAGATGGACTTTATTGTTGTAATATAGACTCATTTACCACGGGATAGGCTTAATATAATGCTTATTTCTCCTTATCAATTTTGAAGTGCGATAATAATGTTTCATGTTTACTTATAATTGCTGTGGAGTCCTTAGAAATAGTTCCAGATTTTCTGGTGAGTTAACTGGTAATTTTTTTGCGATTTCAATTTATGGTTACTACATGACTCCAAGTATATCTTGACTCTCTAAACCTATACACTTATTACTAGGTGAGCAAACTTCTTACAGGCCTGGCCATAACTTGGAAAAACTTTGAACTAAGCCTTAAAACAAAAACCTAAATATATGTCATAACATTTAACGTTGCAAGGCACTAAACTGAGAGCATAATAGCTTTTATAATCGTGAGGTGGAAAAAAATATTACATTCCAGGAAAGTCTTTAAAATCTCAAATTGTAAAATATGGAAGAGGTTCAACTTAATAATGATCCTTGCTATTGGAATTAATTTTCCGGTCTTCAATATGTGTGCCTTTTGCGGCGTCTAGTAATTTCGGATACTGAAGTGATGAACCTTCAACACTCAACTAAATATTTTTCAAAATGTTAAGCATGGCTTAGTATTATAATGGGCTATAGCTTGGTCAATGAGACTTCAAAGACTTTAGTTATAAATATAAATAAAGAGTCGTCTTTCTCAAAGATTTTAAATCATCATCCACTAGTCTAAATCTCAATCTCTACGTGCCTCTCAAATAGCTATGATTTTCTTTGCTTACCTATTGACGCTCGGAGCCTTAATGCTCCCTACCATGGCCTACCCCATTGGCATGCATCGTGAAGTAGCATTGAGAAATAATTCAACTCTACTTGTTCCTGCCGCTGTACCTGTTCCTGACGAATTCGGCTCAGTACTTGAGTCTCGTGAAGGAAATCCATTTCCATCAGTGACCAAAATGGTTCAAGCTTTAGCAAAATTTACCATTGATAGTACTATTGCTATTATCACCTTTGATAAAAGAAAAAAAAATCTTGCTATTGCTGATATACTTGAGAGCTCTGTCAACTTTCTTTTGGGTATCCAGACTGATCTTGCCAACTGGGGGCCTACCTCCGAAAGTACCAAGAAGGTGCAAGCCTATCTCATTGAGTCTGGTCAAATGGATCAGATTATTAACTTTATTAGCAAAATCTTGGAAATTGTGGCCAAACTTAGAGCTGGCGAGATGGACGAAAAAACATCAACTCAGGTAACCAATCTTGGGACTGCTGTCACCTCTTTGTCAGTGAAACTTGAGCAGCAGGGAGGATTCGATGAATCTGTACAAAAATTAGACGAACTCCACAATTTGCTGATCACAAAATTTCCAGAAGTTGTGCAACAGACTCGCTAAAGTAATTTGAGATATGGAATTGATTTTCCAACATATTCCGTCTGCAATAGCAGGTACTGTCAGACAGTGATACTCAATATACTAAAAATACTACTAAATAAAATCTCCTTGATCACAAAACGTGAAACCTAAAGCGAAAAATGATGCCTACTACTTTTGGCTCAGACTAAGCTTTCTCATGGCAGTGTAAAGTGTATACTAGTAGTCCTTGTGTTTGCATTGCAACACTATTAAATGGACTTTAAGATAATATTCCAGTGCACTATTTCTTAACAAAAACAATGGTTGCTTAAACTTGATTCAAAATTACGGTCAACGATATTTTCAATTGTCCGTAGTTTTTTTTAAAAACCTGAGGGAATGGGCGGACGGTGTTGTCTCCCTGAAATATTTTGTAGCATAAATGGCATCGTATTTTTAAGGTACTTTTTTGCTGGTATTTTTGGAACCTCCTGATTACCCGGACAACCACTAAGGGAGCGTAAGAATGTGGGTTAGGTTGGGGCCTCCTCTCTCTTTTTGTCATTTTATTTATTTTCCACTGAAATAAAATTCCTCTTTCCTTCCTTTTACATCAAGTGTGAACTTTTTCCCTCTCAGTCCATTCGTTTTGCCCTTGTTCCTTTTTAAATTCAATTTATTCACTCTTTAATTTATTCTTTTCTCCTTCTTTCGATACCCGTTTTATCATCTGCATTTTCTCTTCAACCACCATCATGAAGTTTTCTTTAACTGCCGTAGCTCTGGCATTGTTGAGCGCTTCTTCAGTCTCTGCCATCGGAAGCCTTGGCTTCAATCTCGGTGTTAAGAGAAACTCTGACGGTCAGTGCAAGGAAACATCTGACTTCACCACCGATTTCAAAGACATGGCTGCTTATACCAACATTATTCGTGTTTACGCCATGAGCGACTGCAATACCTTGCAGAATCTTAGTCCTGCTTTGGAAGAGTCCGGTTTCAAGGCCTTCCTTGGTATCTGGCCCAATGACGATGCTCATTTTGCTGCTGAGAAGGCTGCTCTTGAAGCCTACTTGCCTTCTATGTCTGTTAGCAATGTCATTGCTTTCACTGTCGGCTCTGAGGCTCTATACAGAGAGGATATGACCGCTACTGAGCTGGCTTCCAAGATTTCCGACATTAAGGATTTTGTTGCTAATATTAAGGACAAGGATGGTAACAGCTACGGTTCTATTCCCGTTGGAACTGCCGACTCTTGGAACGTTCTTGTTGATGGAGGCAGCAAGCCTGCAATCGAGGCTTGTGACATTGTTTTGGCTAATGCCTTTTCATACTGGCAGGGACAGACTCAGGCCAATGCCTCCTACTCTTTCTTCGATGATATTATGCAGGCTTTGCAAACTGTCCAGACCGTTAAGGGTTCTACTGATATTCAATTCTGGATTGGTGAGACTGGTTGGCCTACTGATGGTGCCAACTTTGAAGTTTCTGTTCCTTCCACTGAAAATGCTGCTCATTACTGGCAACACGCTGTTTGTGCTATCCGTGGTTGGGGTATCAACACCCTTGTCTTTGAGGCCTACGACGAGTCTTGGAAGCCTGATACCTCTGGAATCTCTGGTGTTGAAAAGTACTGGGGTGTCCTGGAGGACGATGGAACTCCTAAATACGATCTCACTTGCAAATTTTAAGTAGTTTTCAGTGAGAGAGCTATTTTGTCTTGATCTAAAAGCTTTCATATTATATTTTATTTTATAAGAAAATTTCTTATTTCTAATCTTGTTTCATTATTTTCATCATATTTTACAGTACATACATATTTATTTTACTCTTTTTATTATTTTTGTTGCCCTGTTTGACATGTATGAAATGCTTGACATGTTTGAAATTTAGGGGAGATAAAGTCGTTGTTAGGCGATCAGCCCTAACCCACATTGTTTGTAAACACAAGTTGTTTTTCTTTTGTGCTTCGTTTTGAGACTGGAAGAGCATTTGATTTCAAGTTAAATTCTTTTCTATATTTCTTGAGATCCTCTCGTTCACTCTCCTGGTATTATATGAAAGAAGAATTTTCATAATGGTAGTTAATAGACTTCAAAAAGACACTGCCGAGCTATTTAAAAGTCCTCCGCCAGACACTATCGTGGACGGTGACTTCACAGATGAAAGTGACATGGCCACTGTGGGATTCATCATTTTAGGCCCAGAGTCTACAGCCTATTATGGAGGAGGATGGCGAGTGACACTTAAAATACCTCCTGAATACCCTCAGTTGCCTCCGAAGGCTTACTTTAATACTAAAATCTTCCATCCTAATGTGCAGCCAAACACAGGAGAAGTGTGTGTCGACACACTCAAGCGAGATTGGACACCCAAGCTGAATTTTTCGCAAATAATTCTGGTAAGTATCTTCAGTGAATTGTGGGAAGAGGGCTTCTGAATGAAACTGACCTGGCTTATATAGACAATCCGATGTTTGCTCATCCAGCCTAATCCAGAGTCCTCCCTAAACGAAGAGGCAGGCAAATTACTATTAGAAGACTATAGTTCATTTGAGCGGACCGCGCGGATAATGACAAAGGTTCATGCTCTGAACAGAGATGATGTTATTAAACAGTACGGCCATCCACGAGGTACTGAGGATGATCTCAAATCCAGTTCGATTAGTGGGAGTATCAATTGCGGCATTCATGTGGATGAAGAAGAGAAGAATGGCCTTTTGATGGCATCTGTTGGTTCAGGCTCTCAAGCGGCAGGACAGCAAACAGAAAGCATTGGAGGTATTTTACAACCAGTCGAGAGGCCGCCTACAGCCACCGCTTCAGCAGAAGATGGAATTGTGAAGAAGAAGAAAAAGGTAGCTACAGCAAAGAAGGGACTGAAAAGACTGTAGTAAGTAGAACCTGAAACCTTAGAAAATCACTTAATAAAGCAACCGCATTACACATAATAATCGTATATTGTGGGTGATTTGAAAGAAATCTGAACTCGATCACAACCCTTTAGTTTTCTATAAAGGGCTGCTGGATTTTTTATGCCAACTTACTAAATCTATATTTATCATTCGTTTTGTCATACTCTACTATGAATTAATTTCGTTCTCCGTATTTTCCTCGATATCACTTTAAGACTCATAGTGTAAGCCGTAGACACTCTTTGCAAATCGTGAGAAATGCGGGGGGCCCTTACCCTCGCTCGGACTATGGGAAATCCGCCGCAGAGCAGAAAATCGGATTTCTCTAGTTAATTTATTCCTTCTTCTTTCTTCTTCTTTTTTTCATTATATTCTCTCTTCTTTAATCCTTCAGTTATCAAAAGTTGTTATTTATTATAATGGTGAATCGTTCTGCTCTTATTTTGATTCATGGAAGAGGAGGATCTCCAGGCGATTGGTCTGCCTTCCAACTTCAACTTCGCCAGCATATTGACCTGTTTCCTGTTCGATACTTAATTCCAGATGCACCGAGGTTCCCTTTTGAAGATGAGGGTGAAAAGGACAAAAATGCCTTGTCACTATTTACTGCTGGTGTTGCTGAACTGAAGCGTGAAATTCAGGGTCAAATCGAGCGTGGTATCCCTGCGTCTCAAATCGCTTTAGTTGGCTTTGCTCAAGGTGCTAATTTGGTATTGGGGGCTGCTGCTGTTCTTGATATAAAGATTGCTGGTTTTTTCGTTATTTCTGGATATTGTCCAGCAGTCATTAAGGATTACTTGAAAGATCCATCAGTGGTGCAGGCAACAAATCTAGACACACCCATTTATCACTTTCATGGTTCCTTAGATGGAGCTATTCCATTTGAAAAAGCAGTCACTACTTCTGAATTTGTTAAAAGTTTGGGTTTTACAAAATACAATTTAATTGAGATTCAGGACGGAAAGCATAACATTTCTCCTGCTGTATGCTCTAAACTGATCGATGAACTTCCAGTATTGTTTAGTTAGCTTGGTTATTATGAACTAGAAGGAGGTATATTAAATAAACACTGTTCTATGTGCCTCAATCAATCTAATGAATATATTAATGTTTTGTTTAGAACTGAATTTCACAGTTGTCCTCAAGCTTAGAAGCAATTTGGAATAGCCTGGTCAAACTTTAACAAGTAAAATAGCAAGGAATACATCGTTTGAGTAGGACAAATATCAATAGCTCAGGAATTATTTTGCAAATTTTTTTTTGAATATAAATTTTCGCATCAAGATTTTTGTTACCTATACAGTAGGCAATATATAATACATGTATAGCTTAATCCCAATCATCGAAGTGGACAAGTCCATTTGCAAACTCGCCAGCACCAAAACGCTTGATACCGAGTGTTTTATGTAGATTGTCTATGGTCTCGAGATCATCAGCATCAAGCTTAACAAGAACAGCATTACTCTTAATACGCTTTGGATTGGTTGACTTAGGAACAACAGCACGGCCCTCCATCAAATGCCAGGAAATTAGAACTGATCCAGCTGAGGAATTGTGCTTCTCAGCAATTCTCAGAATATCCTTGTTTTCAAGTAAGATACTACTGGAAGATCCAAGGGGTCTCCATGCCTCAACAACGATACCATGCTTCTTGCAGTATTCACAAAGTTTAACCTGGGGTAGCAAAGGATGTCCCTCAATTTGATTGAGGGCAGGAATTACCTTAGCAGTTTTGAGAAGCTTCTCAAGATTGACAATGGAAAAATTGGAGACACCAATGGCCTTGGTTTTACCAGTAGTGTACACGGCTTCAAACTGAGCCCAGTTGTTTGCAAAACTGAACGACTCATCAACATCCATAGTGCCATCTGCTTTCTTGGGGAAAAAGTTATCAGTGCCATCATCATGGAATCCAAACGGCCAATGAACCAACAGCAAGTCGACATAATCAAGGCCCAATGCTTTGAGAGAGGCATTTAACGATTGTTCAACTCGGTTATGGTAAGTGGGCCAAACCTTAGTAGTGATAAAAAGCTCTTCTCTGGTCACCTTACCAGTAGCCAATGCTCGGCGAATACCCTCACCAACAGCAGCTTCATTAGCATAGATGTAGGCACCATCAATGTGGCGCATCCCGACCTCTACAATGGCATATTCAAGAGCGGCAGCAACCTCACCTTCACTAGACTTCCAAGTACCCAGCCCAAGAGCAGGCATGTCAGCACCAGTGTTTAATTTAATTGTGAGAGAAGCCATATCTGTTTAATTAATTGAGGTTGATGAAAGGGAAAATATCTATTTTACTTGGAATTTCTCTTCGGTTTTAATCAAATGAGCAATGACGGAAGAATTAAGAAAGGAAGAAATAGTCAAGTCTTTATATTTATTTATTTTTTGCATATTGCAAATTATAACTGCATCCAACCCCCCACTACCCAATTTCTAACGAGGGGCTTTTTTAAGAACAACAGTGCTGTTAAACTTCGAAAAGAAAAAATATGGCACCGGATTTACAATTTATAGGAAATAGTATGATCATTGGAGAAACAAAAAAAAAGTCAAATTGATTTTTTAAAGATATAAATCATAAAAAAATTAAATACATTAGAAAGGTCAGCCATTCAAAAGAATAAATATGGGATTATACAAATTTTTGTAAACAGTTAATGTTGTAGTTTTGGTGAAAGAAAAGCAAGTTACCACTCCTGAGTCTTGAGGCCATAAACGCTCTTCTTGGAGCCCTTAACAGGCTTAATGACGTGGTCCTTATTGCTTTCCAGGAAGGAAAATCGTTCACTGCGCATGGCCTCGTATTCCTTAATGAAAGACTCCTTTTGCATTGTGATTCCAATGTCATCAAGACCATCAATGAGACAGACTTTGCGGAAGTCTTCGACATCAAAGTGGTCAATCAGAATCTCACCTTCAAGGGTACGGATTTCCTGTTTGTTGAGATCAACAGTAAACTGACCACCAGCATTAGAAATAGGTGTTAGTTTCTCAATAATGGTCTCAGCAGGGAGACGGATCATGAGCAAACCATTCTTGAAGGAATTGTTGTAAAAAATATCACCAAATGAAGGGGCAATGATACAACGAATACCGAAATCAGCAAGAGCCCAAGGAGCGTGCTCACGGGAAGAGCCACAGCCAAAGTTATCACCTGTAACAACAAGGAACTTGGACTGGTTCCAAGGTTCGACATTGAGGGCAAAATCAGTCTTTTCCATTTCACCAGTTTGGGTGTTCTTTTTGTAACGAAGTTCGTAAAACAGACCGGAGGAAAGACCAGTACGCTTGATGGTCTTCAGGAACTGCTTGGGGATAATGGCATCAGTGTCAACATTAGCCTTAGCAATAGTGCAAGAAATACCAGACTCGACACGGAAAATTGGGATACCAGTAGAAGCACTAGGAGCGACATCTTTGACCTCATGATCATCGGCAGCAGCAGCAGATCGAGCAGGGGCATCTTCAACAATTTCAATTTCATCAGGGCGGTATGCAGGCTCCTTTTCTTCAGCATTGTAATCAATGTCATCCTCAACTTCGATTGAAACAGCAGGACTAGCATCGACTATGTATTCACGGATATCACTTAGTTTACCAGTAATGGCAGCAAGAGCAGCCATAGAAGGAGAAACTAAGTGAGTACGGGACAGAGCACCTTGACGACCTTCGAAGTTTCTGTTGGAAGTAGAAGCGCATCGCTCATGAGGATCTAGAATATCAGGATTCATACCGAGGCACATAGAGCATCCAGCTTCTCTCCATTCCAAACCAGCATCCTCAAAAATCTTGTCAAGGCCCTCCTTCTCAGCCTGGGTCTTAACCAGACCAGAGCCAGGAACAACCAAAGCTCTAAGAACACTGTCAGCCTTCTTCTTGCCCTTAACAATGCTAGCGGCCAGACGCAGATCCTCAATACGAGAGTTGGTGCAAGATCCAATAAAGACTTTGTCAACTGTGATGTCTTGTAGAGGAGTGTTGGGGGTGAGACCCATGTATTCAAGAGCTCTGGTAATACCAGCTCGGCGGATAGGGTCGGAATAGTCTGCAGGATCAGGAACCTTTCCTGTAATAGGAAGGGCGTCCTGAGGAGATGTGCCCCAAGTTACAGTGGGAATGATATCTTCAGCCTTCAGCTCAACTGTGACGTCGAAATGAGCACCTGGATCAGAATGCAGAGTCTTCCAGTAAGCCACAGCCTTATCCCATTCAGCACCAGAAGGAGCCAGAGGACGACCCTTCATGTATTTGTAGGTAACCTCATCAGGAGCAACCATACCAGCACGGGCACCTCCCTCGATTGCCATATTGCACATAGACATACGGCCCTCCATGGTGAGAGCACGAATGGCCTCTCCCGCAAACTCGATGACCATACCAGTACCACCAGCAGTACCAATATGACCAATAATGTGAAGAACGAGATCCTTTGAGGTAATGCCAGGTCTGAGAGTACCAGTAACATTGATAAGCATATTTTTTGACTTGGTTTGGATGATAGTTTGTGTGGCAAGAACATGCTCGACTTCAGAGGTTCCGATACCAAAAGCAAGAGCACCGAAAGCGCCGTGCGTGGATGTATGAGAATCACCGCAAACAACAGTAGTACCAGGAAGAGTAAATCCTTGTTCAGGACCTACAACATGGACAATACCTTGTCGAGCATCATCCATGCCAAAATATCGTACGCCAAAGTCCTTGACGTTCTGTTCCAGAGTCGTGCATTGCAGTCTGGAGTCTTCTTCCTTGATGAAAGTACCAATGCTCTTAAAATTTGTTCGGGGTGTAGTAGGGATGTTGTGATCGACGGTAGATAGTGTGCAATCAATTCTTCTGACCTTTCTGCCAGCATTTCGCAGGCCCTCGAAAGCCTGGGGAGAAGTGACTTCGTGGACTAGATGACGGTCAATGTAAAGAAGATGATTGTCACCATCCTTGTGGACGATATGATCTTCAAAGACCTTGTCGTAAAGAGTTTTAGGAGAACCAGGAGCAGCACTAGGCATTATAATTTTGGTGAATAAATAAAAGGGGAAAATGTCTTAAATAAAGATATAACAGTGAAATTAGAAGTGAAAAGTTAGGCCTGGTGATATCTTTTATATAAGAGTAGAAAATTTTTGTTTGTTCGAAGAGGAGTCATTAAAATTGAGTTCGCGATATCGGTGCGGAAGCGGCATTTTTGATTTGACCAATCAGAGGCTATTTGATTGTATTTAAATTTGCTGTCATTGACCGGACAGCGATATCGGAGACCTATATCCTTTGCGATAAGACCACCATCAGAAATATGACTACAACTGAATATAATGGAAATGAAACTAGAACGGTGATGGTTTTGCTACCAGTGAAAAGTGTTGAGCGCATTGGCATTACTTTGTCATTACAATTGCGTCAAGCGCAATGAGTCTTTGAAAATTTTTTATGATATATTTAGTGTGTTTTGCTGTATCTTAGGTGTTTTGTGGGGTATCTTTGGGATGGTTGCTTTCTTTATTACTTATGCGTACAAATATCCAGGTTTATATCCCAAGTGACAAGTATTATTTCAAAAATTCTAAGTTTTATAGTCTAAGTTTCATGTATGATATCACATGACATTATGCGGCTGTGGTACCCTTGCCTCATTGCCAGGACAACAGCTTGAACCTTTTTACTTGGAGCACAAAGCTACCACTACTAGTTGATTGTTTTGCTTCCTGAAGATTTCAAATTATTTTTCTTGTCTTGACTGGCCTTGTAAAATAACACAATCTGTCTTTCTTTCTCCCTAACTTTCTCTTTCTTTTTTTTTTCCAGCATTATCATCATCTGCATTATTAGCATCGTCATCAGCATTAATATAGTTACGACTCACTTAGATACCTGTTGTATTCGTATCACTGAAGTGTTTATATGACCACTGAATAGCCGGAACCACCCACTTCACGCGTAGTTGAAAGATTCACACATTAATCTTAGACTGAAGACGCGTTAATTTTTTTAGCTTATTCAATATCACCAGATAATCCTTGATTAGATCTCTGAAGGTCTTTGAAGGTCTGTAGAAGTTTCTGTAAAGGACTTGTACTCTGTTTCTGGTGCAGATTTCAAAAAAAAAAGGCGGTTTTGATTTTTATTTCCCAGACAACGAATATCGAACATCCAACTCTCTTAATTTGATTTTTGTTTTCCCTGCTCATCTTTCCGTCTTTATACTGGAACATCTGAGAATCTCTTGAGGGTCAAATTGAAACCATGATGTCTCGTATGCCTCTTCAAGAGGGAAGTGTTAACATTCCTAGCCCTTCCAAAAGCTCATCTAAGAGCCCCTCTAAGAGTCCCACCAAGTATGAAAGAAACAGAGATCATCATCATCAGGTATCATCTCTTGCCTTGGAAACCCAACCAACCAATTTCAGTACGCGACGAGCTGCTACACTCAAACAAGATTCCAAGTATGATGTTCGGGCCCAAAACTCGCCAAACTATTTGGCTAGGCGAAAGGCCCTACGTCAAGGAATGACAACCACAATTGCCAAACAACAGCAAAAAGAGCACGAGCAACAACAGCATCAGACACAGGTAGAATATAATACTCCTGAGCATAGGGAATGGCAAAGGCAATGGTCAATTCTTATGACCGAAAGTCATATATTTTTTGATGGAATTGATGACGCTAGCATCGAAAAAGTCAAACCTTCGTTAGCGCAGATTGGATCAAGTATTGAACTGTTCTTTGGAAACAATGTAACACATGTCATTACTAGAAGATCCCTTGAAGGAGTCAACCCTTCTGACTTGCTAGCCAAGGCAAAACAAAGGTCTATTAAGATCTGGACCTACGATAAACTAATTAGATTCCTCACCAACCTTCTGGGGCATGCACCCCGACATTCTGCATCGGCCACAACTACACACTCTAACTTGTCTCATATGCTCAGAGAAGAAAAGCTGGTCGGCCCCAACGATCGTGACCCCAACACAAAACGAGACGACTATCACTATTTCAAAGGACCATATCTTTTAGTATGGGACCCTACTCATCATTATCGTCCATTTATGATTAAAGAATATGCGCGAGTAGATGATCAAATGAGCGGCGGTTGGCCTAAATTTAACAGTACCACATCTGGACGATGCCCATTTCTAGAAGATCCCCCTCAGGTTGTGGCCCAACGTCAGGCGTACATGGAAGAAGCGTATGTGAGAAAGACTGAGCGTGATAGAAAACGCAAGGCAGTGGCCATATTAGATAAAAATGACGGTTCAGCGAGAAAGGTTATCGTGACAGCTCAAGAAGACCAAGATCAGATTACTAGGCGGATGAATGAAAAATACGATGAGGAAGATATGTCTCTACAAGAGAATCACAGCATGCATACACCACTCTTATCTAGAGCTGAAGACAGTAACTCTGGAAACATCAGAAAATCTGTTACCAGTGACCAGATAAAAGATGGCAGGGCTACAGATCAATGGAAACATGGGCCCATGTCGACGATGTTAGGTAGATCTGCGGCATCCGTAAGTCATCGGTTTCAAGAGATTGTTGCATCCGGAGTAAATACGTCAAATTTTACATCTGCTGTACGCTCAGTTGCACAATCGGGTGAGCCTGGTGGAGCAGGTGGAAATGGGCTAAACATGGTGTTAGCTCAAGTTCCCTCGCGAGAAGTTAATAATCTTAAAAAGAAGATTCTCGATCGAGAGCAGCAGACAGTGACACGAACAATGTCTACTCCACCAATTGTGAAGAAAGAGAAGGAGTCCGAAGTCTCAAAAGATCTGAAACCAGGGTTTTGTGAAAACTGTCATGAGAAATTTGATAGCTTTGACAGTCATGTCGAATCGAAGAAGCATCGAAGGTTTGCAAATGATTCCAAACAATTTGCCAAGCTCGATCAATTATTGAGCGGTCTTCAACGGCCGTTGAAAAATACGAGGTATGTTTAAAGTGCATGAAGGGAATATCTATTGATCCTTTGATATCACTGTAAGTTACGAGTAAAAGACCCAAAAAAAGAAAGGTCTTGCTTGTATCGTCATGATTAACTGTTATTATCATTATCATTATCATTATTTTATTATTATTACTATTCTTTGGTTTTCTGTATTTCCATATCTTTCTTATGTTCTATTTAATTCAATCACCATAAGTTTAGTGTAACTTGTATAAATTCAGTTATATTAATTTACCTAACGGGATAAACACTTTGCAAGGTTATTACTATTTGATAAAACAAAGTTTACCAAGTTTCTGGTGCTTTAACTCCAAAAAGAAAGATATAACAATTAATATCAAAATTCAAACACAGGGTTATATTTAAACTTCTATAGAGACAAGTTTTTCATTATTATTATTATCGTTTCTAAAATTGTTCATACTGAACACCAACCCATTCTTCAGAATAGCCGATACCATTTTCATCAAGCTTGGGCATTGTATCAACAACAGGTGTAGCTACCAAAATAGTACCCCATTCCATACCATTACTGATGGCATCCTGAATATTCTTCTTGGCATTATTGTTATTATTATCAGTCAGTTGACTAGGTTCATCATCATCACTATCTTGGGCCTCTCCGTCTTCTAGAATTGAAATAGCATGCGGCATGATCTGGGTTTCAAGTTGGCGGGGTTCGCGGGTAAGTGGGTTAACTGGGATACTATTGCTAGCCAGTGTTTTAGCAACTTCATCGCGAGAAGAGTATAATAAAAAGGATCGAGCACCGTTGTTTCGGTCGTAGCGCACAATTTGAGTTGGGTTCTGGGATACCATATCTACAAATTTTTGGAAACTGGGGTCATCAGCACCTGGAACTGAAGCTTCAATTTCGGCTGCTACCGAGTCAATTCGGCTACTACTACTACTGCCGCCAATATCAGAGGAGGGAGTAGTAGTTGATCCTGTAAGTTCATCAGAAGTGTCAATTGTTAAATTGACAAGATCCTGGGGATTAAGACCAGCTGGTAAAGTCCGCTTGTTGAACATGGGATCAAGTTCTTCAGCTTCGACGTATAGATAAAAGGACTCTGAAAATGCAGGAATAGATTCATCTCCAGGTGTTGAATCAAGGGATTCTTTTTGTGTTTGAACGGGTTCAGGAGGGGGTGCAGCTTTCTGAGCAATTTCAGCAAAGCTTGGCTTAGATTCCTGGGTGCTTGAATTTAATGTTGATGTGGATGATGCAGTGTTTGTGATAGGAGAGGGAGTTGCAAAAGGATTAGCAGATTGTGCAAATGGATTAGATCCTGCAGCAGCAGCAAATGGATTATTATCACTGGTATTAGTTTTAGTAGAAGAATTCGAGGAGGCTTTTGCAAAGAAGTCCAAGCCCACATCTTTTGCAGAAGCAACAGCAGCAGCAGCTTCCTCTTGTTTTTTCTTCTCTTCAAGCTCTCTTTCAGCCTTAGCCAGAGCCTCTGCCTTCAAATCACGTTTCACACCTCGGATAGCTCGCACACTACCCTTGGCACGTTTACATTTTTGATTTCTGCAAATCATTATATACAACACTCGCTCATACTCGGTATCTTCCAAAGGTGCGTATAACTGAACAAGTAACGCTAATGGTTTCTGGCAGTTTAAGCATTTCAACAGGCTTTTCTCAGGTCCTAGATATTGTGATTTACTACCAGTACTGTTTGCGGGTAACCAGATAGGGCGTCCTCCCAGTCTACTGTCCCTGAAAGTAGACGTCTCCTCAGGCTCATCAATATAGCCTAAACTGACTTCAGTTGTGTATGGTTTAGTTCTAGAGCCATGGATGTTGCTTGGAGCAGATCGAATGAGGTCAATGTACCCTTCATCGCCTGAGTATTCGTCATCGTCTGAGAAGTCACTATCAGCGTCAATGGGGTTAATTATTTCAGAGTTCGACATTGTTTCTTTGATAGCGTTATGGATATTACACTGTCGATTGAATGGACAATCCTTACTGAGATCAAGGCCAGATTTGTGTGTGAAAAATTAAATTTAAAGGTAAGGGCGAGCTTGGGAGGAATAAAAAAAAAAATTTTTTGCTGCAATCCATCCCAAGTCAAAGGGCATTTCAGTTTAGGGTATATGTTTTATGTTCTAGGTTTTAAGTTTTAAGTTTTAACGTTGGTCAAACCCCAAGTTCCAAGTCTCAAAGGTTTGAGTTTTTTTGTTTTTTAAATTGGCATCACGTGTGTGTTTAATTTATCTAAAATTCTATTTGGTTTTCTTCTTTATGAGGAATTGGCTAATTCAGTACATCTAGGCGAGATGGCAAACTAACAACAGTTAATGATAAATGAAATTACTTGAAGCCCTTCTTATCTGAGGTGAGTTTACTTCTTGCCTTGATGAAAACGTAAAAATCCAAAAAAAAATAAATAAAAAATAAAAATATTAAATTCTAGATTTTTATCAAGGTGGAGAAGGATTAATTCGACCACTCAATAGTGCTAATAATTATGTTCATTTATTCGAGTGTCATTGTAATATTTAAGAAAGTACAGGGACCACTTGGTCTAGGCTAAGAAGGTTGATAATTACAGTTGTGAAATACGCTTATATATCATAAAATCAAACAAAGAACAACAGAGGATTATATAAAAATCACAAAATAGAGAAAATAGGATCAAATGGAAATACTCTGGAATTACTTTATATTGCCACTATAATAATAATCATCTTCTTCATCATGGTGTCATGATGGATTTGATTGTTTTGGGGTGTAGATGAAAAGATAATGAAGAATTACCATCAAGAATTCATGCCACAAAAAAGGTTAGTATTTGGGGGATCATCATCAGATGGGCAAGGACTTGGATCAGAAAGAAATAAAGAAAGAAGGGGATAATGGTGGCATGAACTGTTGAGAACCAATTTGTTTTATTATTTTATTATTATTACTTTTATTTATTTTATTTTATTTTATTTTATTTATTTATTTATTTATTTATTTAATTCCATGTCTTAATCCATTTTCTGTTGTTGATAAAGGGCCTAAAGGGTGGCATAACATGGCAGAAGCAGCATGAAAGAAAATAAACAGAAGGTTCCTGCAGTGTGCTTGGATCACCAGGAGCAGCAGCATAAAAAATGGAAGGCGAAATGTTGTGGAAATAAATGAAGATAATTTAGATGATTCAAAAAGAAGCTGTGGTCGGCCTTTTCCGACAGGTGCAATGTTTTTGAATGAGATGAAATCAATATTAGTGGATACCGTTTTTTTTTTTTTTTTTTTTTCTCTCTCTCTTTAATATATTAATTGTGGTGGTGGTTCCATATTTTTATTATTTTTATTTTTATATTTTTATTTTTATTGTCAAATTTTTAGGCGGCCATGTGGTGGTAGTGGTGGTGGGTTCGAGAAGTGGCGAGTCTCATGGAAGTAACTTGCAGCAGTAGCAGCAGCAGCAGTAGCCCTAGGTAGAAAGCGGTAGGTCGTGGTAGGGTCAGTCAGTGCAGGTGGTTGTGCGTGTAAGCTGTTTATAGTTGAGGTGGCAGCCCACCCACTACGTAACAGAACAGAGGAGGAGGAGGATGTCCCAATAGTTGGAAGGTTTAAAACTGGTGGTGATGGCTATCTGGAGAGTACTGTCTAAGGATTATTTTATGTATTATATGTACATGATATATGTATGTTATCAGTATTTTTATGAGTATTTTCCATGCGTAAGTGAGTACCTACCTGCCTTCAAGTACAGATTGCAGTACAACATATTCCTTGTCGTTTCTTGTAATTCCTTGTAATACATTGTAATACATCCAAGTACCGTTTAGTACTTAATAGTACTTAATAGTACTTACGAGTAGGACACATGGTGAAAAAGTACCGTATCCAGGTTATTTTCTCTGTATAAAGAAGTTCCAGACCTTTTTTTTTGTGTCGGAACCCAACAAAAGTGTTTGGTTTGTGGGTGAGTTAAATTGTAACCATAATTATCACCGACGTGGAGTTGACCTTTCTTTCGAGAAAGAAAATGCTAAAAATAATAAAAATAATAAAAATAATAAAAATAATAAAAATAATAAAAATAATAAAAATAATAAAAATAATAAAAATAAAAATGAAAAAGTACGAAATGTAGGAAATCTCGACATTCAATGCAAACCCATTTTATCCATAAATCCTCTCTCTCCCCTTCGTATGGAAAATTTTAATAGTGTTCCATTTTTTTTTTCTATTAACGGCCACTCAATAGCATGAATTTGGCTGTTTCTGCTGTTGTTACGGGTACTGCTACGTACTAGCCTACTACCACACCCGATACCACCACTACCACACACGAACACACACTCTCACTGCCCCTGCCTGAATTTTTTCTACAAATGCTTTTATCATTAACATTATTAACATTATTAACATCACTACTATTACTACTTCAAGTGTGCTCTTTTGTTCTCATCGTCTATTTATTTTAATTTTTTCTACAACTTGTTCTCGCTCTTTGTATGAGGATGAGAAGAATACCAAAAAAAAACTTCTTAATCAAGCAGTGAAACCTAGCCCAGAAAGAACGACCAATCATTGGATATTAACCAAGATATCACGACACTGAGGTAATCATTCATAGAAAACAACAGCGAGGAAGTGCCTATTTGGCCGCTATATTCATGTTTTGATGCCAAAATTATGCTACAAATCGTGCAAATGCTTAAATGTCCAGAGGCTCAAAGGTTCAAATGCCAATCTTATGTGTTAAAAGGCTCAAATGCCAAACGCCATGCTTCTCCTTTTCTACTACTTAAAACTCTTTACTTTATCATGGAAGCACCGAGTAACAATCATGTAGCCACTCTCCTCCATAAAACCATTAAACGGAATAAAGATAAACAAAAAAAAAAAAAAAAAAAAAAAAAAAAAAAAAAAAAAAAAACAACAACCCACACACAAATGCACACATGAAAGAAAACGAAGAAAGACCCAAAGCCAAAAGAAATATTAATAATAAATAAAAATCGTCTATCATTCAAACACAACTGTTGTTGTGATGGAATAACTGCTGTGAAGATCAGATATTTATAAGAATAATTAGAAAGGATCAACTTCAACTATAAATATTCATGTTAACGTCCTTCTTTCTTCTTTTCTCGTCCCTTGATTCTTCTTAATTGTCAAGGTCCAAAGGAGAAATCTTAGAGAATAGAATTATAAAATAGTAAACCCAAGAACACCATACCCTGCTTTCTTCAATTATGACTTATTTTCATTCTCTTTGATTGCCTATATATATTTCTAATATCTTTCTGTTATGTCTACATTAAACTCTATATTTCTATACTTTTCTTTTTCTCATTTCTCTCCTTCGTCAACGAAATATAAATTGGCTCATATCCCCTACATGAAATTACGTGAATAAATTCGTTTTTTATTTTTCCTTTCTTTTTTTTTAGCACTACAACCAACAAAAAAAATACAAAAAAATAAAAATCTTATATTTTATTTTGAACTTTTTTTTTATTATTTTTTTTTTCTTCTTCTTCTTTTCTCTTTTCTCATTTCTCATCTAAAAAGAACAACCCCCGTATCCTGAAAATTTAATTTTTTTTTTTCTTTCCCTAATTTCAAAAGTACTCTTCATACACTATCGCAGAAAAGGACACAATTTAAAAGGCATGGATGCTCAAATAATTTCCTAGCTAGAGATATAATAAAAATTTCTCTGTTCCTTTATTCTTTCTTCCTACTACCACACACAACCAGAAATGCCAGGCTTTCCTTCTGACAATGCAAAATACAACGCTGTTCTCACCGCCGATCGAAGAGCATCAGACCGCTTTGTTTTCTCTTATAAAGATTCATATACCTTCTGTCGCCCAACATGTCAATCACACCCTCTTATTACCGACCGTTCCGACGTATCTTTCTTCCCATCAGCTGAGGCAGCAAAAGCAGCGGGCTTGAAACCTTGCGGTGTGTGCAATCCTGACGACTCTGTGAACATGCATTCTTCTATTCAACTTGCTGACGACCCTCTCAGCTCCAACATGCAACTAGATAATTCTAAGCAGCAACCACACCTTTTGCAAACTGTTACACCAAACGCCATACCTCCACATATGCAATCTCAACAACTTCAAGCTCACCAACAAATACCTTTTCAGCAGGCTCCACCTGTTCATATTCAACCACAAATGCAAAATGTTCATGTCTCACAGCCTATTACACAACATCCGCAACCCCAGCAAGTTCATTACCTCTCTCAAAACAACTCACCGTTTGTATCTCCAGACTCTCCGATAAACCCTAACGACAACTTCAATGCTCGCCACAATCGCTCCTCCTCTTTAGCAACGTCGCCTGACTTTATGAACCCCGAAGCAAATGGATGGCGCCCACGTCGTGCGTCTATTGCAAACGGTCATATTGCCGTCGTGGCTGCTGCTGTAGAAGAAATTTCAATGTCTAACGGTTTGGATGCCATGGGAGGCATGGCAAGCATGGCAGGCATGGCATCTATGCCAAGTATGCCTGGTATGGTAACCAAACCTCTACCAAGCCGTCGTGAAGAGCGACAGCGAGGTGAGGGCGACCACGCACGTCTAGTAAACGAGGCCTGTATGCATATTGCGGCCGCAGCCGCTGCTGCTGCCGCTCAAGCTGTCTCTTCCAATGAGGAGGAAACCAGAAAGGGCCGGTTTTCTAGCCCCAGTCGAAACTCGTCGGTTGACCGCACCAAACAAATGTTTAAAACACAGCGCAAAAAACGTCGTGGAGGTATTCTAGGCTTTAAGGAGCTGGCTGCAAAAGCCGGCCTTAGTCCCTGGCATTTTCATCGCGTTTTTCGTTCTGTTACTGGACTTACACCCAAAGCCTATGGTGATGCTTGCTGGAACACCGTCACCTCTTCGATGCCTCCTATAATGGATAACTCGAACCATGGCACTGGTAGTCTATTGACTTCTACTCAAAATTACAGTGCCCAAAATAGATCTCTGTCGTCCTCTGCTGTAAACGAACTCTATCACGACTCCCCCATTCCATTTCCACGCCCTACACCATCTGCCACGCTCGACCATGACCAAAATAAACCCAAAGGCTCTGATATGATACCTTCGCTTTTCAACCTACCTGCATCTCGTTCTTCTTCCAACAGTATTCTGAATTCCCCGATGGTCTACCCAACTGACTTTGCTGTTTCCAATGGTAAAGATACACCTACTTCGATAGTTTCTGGGTATTCTAAAATACCACAACAACAGCAACAACTTCCACAACAGCAGCAAGTTTATCAGCCGCAGTTAGCCTCACAGCAGTTTATCGCCCCCCGCGACCCTGGTGTTTCTATGCACTTTTCTATGTCCAGTGAACCTTCATCATCATCTGCAAACACGCCTCCGTTACAACAGCAGCTTCAAATACATACAATATATCCTTCGAGCTCATTAGATTCCATGAGCAGTACTCATTCGTCTATTGTAATGGATGCCAATGATCCACTTTCACATCCTACTGGTCAACCTCAAGTGTTGGATGGTAACAACTGGTCTGTCCCTATGCCGTTTATGGACTCTACCATGGCTCCGCCAGTGTCGGACTTTGGACTTTTCCCTCTAGGCGATACCTGGCTTGAGGAGCAGTCTCAACCTTTATGTATGCCTGCAGTTGGCGTTCTGATGACTGAGGGTATTGAACTCGAACCCAGTCTTTCCATGATGCACATTGGTACACCGTCTTTTCAATTAGGTATGCCAGAAGTTTCACACGAAAGCTTGGGACACGACGGTGCTACCATCACGAACAATATGATGGTATTACCTAGTGATGTATCGCACCATAGTTCAGGTGATTCTTATCAAGCGAAGACCTCACTAGACAAGGTAAAAAGCGGCCTTGGCGAACCAGTACTAGGCCATCAGATTGGTGGCGACATCGGCAGTACCGGCAATGCCAGTAGCACAGGTACTAGCAGTCACGAAGATAGAGGACATTCGACATCGACTGCTGGTGTACCAACGCACACAGAACCTTGGATGGCGTCCTCACAACAGCCACTAGATCCGACGGATAATGTGGCGCCTCTATTTACCTAAATCTGCGTGAGTCAACGTATGATGATGGGCACACACAAACCGCACAAGTAATTAAATTGGGAGTTATAGTACATGTTTTATGTCTTTTGTCTTTTTAATATGCAAGTTGATTCCTTATTTTATTTTTTATTTATTTTTTATTGATAAATATTTTTGTATTTGTTATTACATGAATCAATTTAGTTTTGGTGAAGTTTTGGTGAAGTGAAGACAACAACAGCCGATTTAAGCTGAGTTGAGATGGATCGTACAGAAATAATCAAACAAAGTCACGGCTGCTCATTCCTGCAAACGGATCAGCCACTTGAATCTTGACCACCATGTGTCCTGGTACGATGATCATGCCAGGCATTCGTTCATTTCCTTGTCGCTGTTCAGTGACATTTTCTAGTAAAATATTGAGGTTCTACGAATTCAATAAACGTAGAAGATAAAAAAAAAAAAATAACAAGTGGGAAGGACCAAGGGAGTCAAAATGTTAGAATCAAAAAAAAAATAAAGAACAAATTGAGAATAAAGAAAAAATGTAACCCTAACGTTTTTTTTAACGACCGTCATATCCGCGTCTTCTTTAATTATTATTATTATTATTTAATTAGTAGTTTGGTTTTTATTCGCACTTGTTACCCTTTTTTTGTTTTTTAAAACAGGAAGAAATCCACACTCATTAACCACACCCCCCCACGTATTTCCATATACGTATAACAAATAAATATATATAAACCATGGCATAATGAACAATAAAATAAAAAAAAGGTTAACTCACATTATCTGTACAAGTAAATTGACCTGTAAAAGTCCGATCATCACTAGTTGTAATTCGAAGTTGACGTTCCAACATTGACTCTAGATATATTTTAGCCCGGATCTGGGCGCTTGATTTCGGCGCATTCGACGTGCTTGATGTTGATTGGATCCGGTTTGAACAAAAATCCATAATGTAGAAACTTATAACTGTGATTTGATACTCTGCAAGGGTGGTGAGTATTTAAAAAAAACAAAAACAAAAACAAGATTAAAGGTGGTGGTGATAATTCTTTTCTTGAAATGTTGGTATTATTACTAATGATAATGGGTTGGGGTTGATTCATATTGTGGTGGATCGGCAGTTCTTGAATTTTTTATTTATTTATTTATTTTTCTCCTTTATATTTTTGTCTCTAATTATAAACAAAAATGGATTGATCATACACTTGGAATCGTTTCGTCCATTACATACCAAGAAAATACTTGGATAAAATGAATAAATACGGGTTGATCTAAAATTGAATAAAAAGAGAACAAGAAAACTAATGTTTATTAGTTATTTAAATACGATGGAAATTATGATGAAAGATTACGATGAAATATTACGATGGACAGTTATCAAAAGTAGCAGAGTTTTTCGGTAACTAAAACTTGTTTCAGCTGAAAATTCACATATTCATGTAGACCATTTACTACTACAAAGATTTTTTTTGCATCTTTTTGTAAACCACAGAACTTTAAATTAAAATTAAATAAAACCTTAAATGACTTCGTGATCTCTCTCCCCTTCCTCTTCTTCTTCTCCTTCTTCTTCTGCTTCCTTTTCTTATTCATCTTCCGCCACCAACGCCGCCGCCGAAACCAGATTGAGATGCAGGAAATCTCTGTTTAAGAAATGTTTCTTCAACATGAGAATTTCCCAACTGGTTCCCAATTGCTACCCAGATTCATGTTAGCCAAAACTGAATACCGTAATCTGCCCTCCACATAAAGTTTCAAATCATCAAAATTAAACTTACTTAGCCATCGTGGCCGTATGTTTCTCTTAGTTCCAAAAAGTTCTAGTTTACGTGAATTTCGTCCAACCAACCGTTCTGCAATATTGTACAACTAGAGTGAATAAACGTTAATTTAGTAACAAACGCAACTCAAACCTTCGTTTCAAATGCCTTTCTTTATGACACTTACCTCGTCTGGCTTGTGGCTCTTCTCTCGAGTACCTGATACAATCACATCCACATCGAGCTTTTTAGACACCCAATTCAAGTTCCCTTTAACGCTGAGAATAATAATCAAAAAATCAATTATTAGCCATTAAATGCAATCTTTCAACTCTCCCCCACTTGCAACAATTAACTTCACCTACCCCATTAGTACATGCTCCTTTGAATGGTTTAACCAATGCCCTGTACGCCCTGTACAAATGGTTCTCCCGAGTTGGTTAGTCTTACACCAAATAAGCTCCTCAATATGTTTATATCCCCATTTCTTCAAACACTGGCGGCCAACATCAATTGCACGCCCTGTGACCCAGAGGAAAAAAAATCCTTCGGACTGCAAGTTGTGCAGGTTCAGGGATAGCATTTCCCTATACAATTTTTGCACAGTCAGCTTCATTGCGTGAACTTCAATCATACTTAGCCACATACTCATCTGAGATGCCCTCTCCTGAAGACTGTGAATGCCCCTAATAATCAAATTTTTGAGTTAATTCCAAGGTCATTGTACACCTCATATGGGAGATAAACCTACATTTGTGTGAATGTCCCATGGCGCTGAAAAAAAAATTGTGTTAGTTAAGATTACTATTTTGGCATGACAACAGAACACTCACGGTCAGCAAAAACAACTGCAAAATCCCCGAGTAGGTTAAAATTCAGTTTTTTAATATCATGGTTAATCCACTGTGCTGGTAGCTCCTGTCACAGATCTCACGGTCAGTCTCCATTATCTTAAACACCTTGAATGCTCTTACTTTGGAACGGCCAACGCTCTCACCCGGAATGACAATCGGACGAATTTCAGAACTCGTGGAAACCAAAGATTCTTCTTTATTGCACGTCTCAGGAAAAGATATATGGTAGTGAACGTATCGGCAATTCTTCCCTTTAAAACAAGTATTCAAGTATGAACAATCTCCCAATGAAACATCCGTATTGTTGCGAATAATGGACTGAAAATGTATTTTATTGCAAGGCTTGGTTCGGGATTTCGCACATTCTCGGGGTGGTAAAGGGCATGCATCAATATACCGGACAGCTTCCTGAGAAACTGCGTACTCACGAGCAAGGACTTCTAAGGATGTAGGAGCACTCAACAACTGATTTAATTCTTGCTCTCTGTCCTTAGCAACAGAAGAACAATCCATGGCTTCTGATACTAACTGGCCTAAACCTGAATCTCTAGAAATGTTTTCAATGGAATTGATACAATAATTATTTGATTTTGGTTGAATTGACTCAAGGGGTTTCAAATTGAAATATTCGAGCACTGTTTGAGAATGCCCAGGGACCTTGGACTTGAGGTTTTTCACCGAAACGTAGTGAGGCATCAATTCCATGAGTTCCAACAGCAAATCTTCCAAAGATTTTAACTCAATTCTCAGCTTATACTTAGTCAAAATCAAGTGTAGATCTTCAACATAAATCGGGAGTTTAACTTGGATGCTTTGCCAATTGTCAAGCATAAACGTGAAAACCTGTTGTTGACTCGCTGAATTCAGTTCGAAGATATCATTTAAATTAGTAACAGTCATAGTTTTTGAAATACAATGGAAATTTACAATTGTAAAAGGAAAATAGATTTCTAGGGATTTACAGGCTTTTATACATTCTTTTTGAAGGTTCTTACAGCAGATGGTCCAGCTTGTGAAGCATTACAAGAGAACTGTAGTGAATTTAAAACTTGATACAGAAATTGCTTTGAGGTCTTCATTCAATATCAAAGTTGTAATTTCAAAATTAGGACCAGGATTTATCTATGTAGGACCGAGTTTGACCAACCTTTTACTATGAGCCCAAGTTTTGGCTTTGACCTGGTATGAGCTCTTAATGAAGAGGTTTGGCCCTGAACGGTCATCTCGAGAAAGTTTCAAAAATGTTTACTACGAATTACAAGGCTTGTTGTTGCTGTGGCAACCAAACATGATTTAAGTTGAACACAAATCAAACAATACAAAAAACAAACACGAAAAAACGGGTAAAGACTGATCTAACGCACGTTGTGCCCATTTTAAACCAACTTTACATCAATATTAGATCAAACGAAGAGCTCCATAACCTTGTTAACCAGCATTCAACCATGCCGCCACGACCACCCCAACCAAAGAAACAGTCCACTAAATATCAAGGCCCCATAAATTTCAATGATGACGAAGCTGAAAAACGTCGTCGGCGGAGTTCAACGAGGAATGCCGCCGATTCCAGGCGAGAGTCTATGGCTGCTGCCGCGAGAGACTCGTTTCGCCAGCCTCAATCATCGCCAGAATCAGCAGTACCGTTAATGGCAAATTTTGAAGAATGGATGAAGTTAGTGAAGGATAACAAAATCAACCCCAGTAACTCGTGGAATTTTGCCCTAATAGATTACTTTCATGACATGGCAGTGTTGAAGGAAGGTGATGGAGGAATCAACTTTCAAAAGGCTTCATACACATTAGATGGTTGCGTCAAAATTTACACGTCAAGAGTTGACTCTGCCGCCTCAGAAACAGGAAAGCTGTTAAGTGGCTTGGCTGACAGTGGAAAGGAACTGAAAAAAGGTACAGACGGGTCTGACATACATGAAAACAGCGATGATGACGAAAATCAAGAAACGGGAAAACGACGACATGCTCGAAGGAAAAATAGGTCAGACGCTACACTTGCAAGCAGTTTTGATCAAATCCAAGTAAAAAAATTGGAGTTAGAACTTGCTGTAGATCCGTTATTTCGCAAAATGTGTGCTGACTTCAATGAAGGTGGAACCAAGGGACTACTTTTGAATAATCTGGGAATTGACAATTCTGGAAGGGTGGTATTTGATGGGCAAGTAGATCAACAACCCGGTGAAACCAATACTCAGGGTGAGGACGACAAAGAAACCAGAGCAAAACATCCTATTGAGTCCATAAACCTTAGCTCGATTCGTGAAACCTTTTTACCTGGACTGGTAGATGTGGAACATTTAGCCATTTGTCCTTCTCTGCCCATGCTTATGACAGCACTACAGGATCCATCAGTAACTACTCCAGAGTTCATCAAGGATATGGAAAACATTCGAATTGAAGATGAGGGTGCGTTTGCAGGAGAAATTGGTGATTTCGATAACGATGATGGTGGTGCTGATCTTGAACTAATGGCAGAACAAGATGAATCTAACTTGGAGTTTGGCGTGCTACCAAACCAAGGATTGGATCAGTCAAATTCATCAGTTCTGGATGATCCTGGCTCACAAGGCAGCGGAATCATGGCGACTACTCATAATGCTGGACAAGAAGCCAACATCATGGCTTATTTCGATGAGACTCTCCGGAAAAACTGGGCTGGCCCAGAACATTGGAAAGTCCAAAAAATCAAGGGACAAACCATTCCCAAGAGTACTGGTGATGAAGGAGCCGCACCGAAGAAGCGCGTAGAGAAGCAAAAAGAACCGTTTTTCATTGACTTTCTAAGCCCCGACGGAGAGGTCAATGAAGATACACTGTTTGCTGATGGGGGCTCTAGCATTAATATTCCAAAATCCCAGCACAAGTGCAAGACTCGGAATTTGCTACCTAATGATGAACATTTCTCTTCTCAAAGTTTAATTAAGTTATTTCTCAAACCTCAGGCGCAGTTTTTTCATAAATATTTGCGCACGAGCCTTGAAATTCCAGCTGAGAATGACTCTCCCGATATCAATGTGGATGAAAATTTCTTTGCTGAAAACTACCTAGGCGCTGATCACCAGAGCAGTGAACAACGAGGAGATTATGATGCTGAATTCTTTCATAACGGTGATGATGGAATGAACCCCGGGTTTGAGGAAGACGACTACGACGGAGGTGTTCCATTCAGTTCATCTCAGGAGCCGGACGCTACTAGTGGCGGACTTCTAGGAAACAAGGTGGCCAGACCAGAGTACATTAACTATGCAAAAGCTGCGAAAAGGGTGAACATCAAGTTGCTTAAGGATAACATTTGGAATACTTTAGATATAAATCCCACCGAGTCGAGGCCAAAGCAAACAATTCAATCTGACGACTTTCCGGATAATGATCTTGCGGGCCCCATCGAGGAACGCAAATTTACTGATATGGTACAAGATCTCAAAAATGTATACCCTCCTCAGCAACTGAGCGAAATTTCTACGAGTTTTTGTTTTATTTGCTTGTTGCATTTGGCTAATGAAAGGGGACTGGTTATTGAAGATAACCTGGATAATACTGAACTAACAATCCGCAAAGATACCACAGTATCGCTAGCTGAGCTTTCTGCATGATTATTTATGATGACTATGATTATATCAAACCCTATTCTTATTTTTTTTATTATATGTATTTTATTTATTATCGGTATTATCTTAGGCGGCGATTTTATTTATATATTTCACACTATGTACTCTATTGTACGGAGACTGTACAATATTAACTTGTGTAACGTAATAATATTGGGACCATTTTTTTCTTTCTTCCCTTCCATTCTGTATTCTTGGTTTATGTTTTACACATTTGAACCGAAACATTTACTCACCCTAAGAAGTAACGACCAGATGTTTTCATTTGCTATTTTCCAGAATAAACAGTGCTTACGATTTTTTGAGTACCACTGAGTGTTGACCGTTCTGATTTCATTTTTGTTAGCTCTAAACCAAGATGGCAACTCCTTCGACTGGAGCACTTTCACTGGTTCAATCTGCTATCAATCAGTGTATACGATATGCCCAAAGTAAGTAGATTTATTTTATAGAGATGCGTCTTATTCTAACAACGATCTAGTTATCACTGATGTAGGCGACACCCCGTACGACCTAGTGCGCCCAGTTCTGCGCAAGGTCCAAGCTGACCAACTCATCCAGATAGAAAAGAACTCACCCCATATAGAACTGAGATCACAAGAGATTTGGAAATTCTTTATTCGCAGAGATTTTCAAGATAAGGGTATTCAAGCTATCGAATCTATTAATTCTTGTGCGCCCAAAGAAGAAGAGGACCACAATCAAAGTCCGCACGAGCGAAAAGCTGAGGAGGAAACACAAGTTGACTACAGAAAGTTATACAAAAAACTGGCAGCTGACCGCAAGAAACACTTAGAGAAAGCTAGCAACAGACTGAAGGCAAATCTCGAACAGTTTAATAAAGACCGTGATTACTGGAAAATTACAGAACTGGCTGTTGATCCCAAAGCTATTAGATCTCACGCCCGACGAAAACTAGGACCTACAGCTCCAGTGGGTTCTAAACTTCTTCAAAAAACGATTCAACATACACTAGATCATGGACCTAGTATTTTTTCGCCTCGCAATATTCGATTTGTTGGAAAACCAGATTTAAATGCATCAAAACGAGTCATACGCCCCCCTCGAAGTTTAATCTCACTCAACCCTGACAGAGGAGGACCAAATAAGAGAAAATTCTCTGTGAGTCAACTTCAGCCCCAGGATCAACAAAACGAGAGGAAAAAATTCCCAAAGACACAATTAACTACCTCACAAAAGATGTTCAACTTCAAACAGCCTCCCTCGTCACCCCCAAGCAACCCCACGGCGTTTCCCGCGCTTCCACTGGACATTAAATATAAAATCGCGTCTACGAAAGTAAAATCTTCTGAAGTTTCGACTACTGGAGGTAATGACCATCAACTTAGCTCTGCAAGCCCGCCACCAAAAGCTCCATTAACTCCTGCTCCCTCTGCTACTAGCAAACGTGTGATAACACGACCACGAAAAACTCCATCCATATTTATTACAAAGAGGTAACACATCTGTGTTAATTTTCCATATTCCCATATAATTTTATATACAGCCTTGGACATAAATTTACAGGCTAACTGTCTACACCATCTCTTTGTGAACTTCGTTCCTAGTCTTACAGATCATCAATTGTCAAGACCCCAGAACAAACATATCTCAAGTATTGCTTTAAATTCACGTAATTACTACAAAATTGAGTGACGTTAGCCCTGATTCAACTATAGGCGTTCACCCATACTTGCCAGATCAAGGGCTAGGGTCTGTGATACCACAGCCTTATTGTTTACTTTATTTCTTGGATCGTTGCACATATAAATTCATGCCATAAACAAACATATTCTTTCTTCTTCGTTGCGCTTTTGCTTTGAGTTAAATGGGAGGATACAACTTTCAGCTTTTTCCAACGGAGATACTGGACTTCATTGTCCTATATCTGGACCATGATAGTCTGTGTTCTCTTGCATGCGTCTCGAAAAGACTTCATCAAATTTACCAACCCTGGGTCTGGCGTCGAGTAGTTCTAGACCTGCGCAAACAAACATCTGGCTATAATGCCGAGGATAGATCCATATGTCATTCTGTGAAAGCAGATAATCACAGCATGAAAATATTCTTGGATCATAAGTGGTTTTACAAGCAACTTGAAAAAAAACAGCTAAGCCGTAGAATTCGGAGTGCAATCCAAGAAATCACTATTAATTATCATTTTGCATTAGACTTTAAGAAAATTCATTTAACAAATCAGAGATTTCCTAATCTACGAGTTGTGCGGTTGTTAGCAACCAATGGCCCTACTGATGCTGCGATAAAGAGCTTGCGACCGTTAGCGAAGACCTGCAAACACGTTGATATCGAAGTAAATACTCTATCATCTTTTCACCATTTGTCTAATTCTTTCACTAAAAACATTCGATCTTTACATTTGGTTGGAAACTCCGACTCATTTTTTATCGAGACTGCTCAACCTTACGTGGTAAACACCTGGATAGAGAGCATGTTAAACCTAGAGGAACTGGCTATTAATTTGTCGGGATTGACAGTACCATTATTCCATGAAAATGCCAAACATTCTACTTGGCTTTGGAAATCGACATTTGATGCTTTGAAGAAACTCAAGTCATTGAGCGTTAACTGTCGGGCAGCTTTTGATATTTTTCAAGCTTCCTTTCTTCAACCAACTACTATTTGCCTTTCTTTAAGTCTTTATGAAGTACCAAAACGTGCACAGTCATTTCCTTATGTATCTTGCTTAATTTTCGAATCAGACCTACTACATGACCGGAATGAGCCCTTAGGAATGAAATTTCCGACAGGCCTATCATATTTAGAGTTGCACGGAAATATTTCTATGCCTTCACTCGAGGAACTTTTAGCCGACAGTCCAAATTTAATATCACTTACCGGAACACATCACATAACAATGCAAGAATTGGCAATTATAGCGCCGATGTGCCCAAATATTAAGAATTTGCATTTAGGAGACCTGAGCGTGAATAATTTTGATCACCAACGTTTACAAAATGTGGCAAGCGAAAGCGATGAATTTGAATTTATTGATCCTTCCCCAAACTTGATACAGTCAAATCAACGGGATCGAAGGAGTCGAAAAAATGGGCATTTTAGTAACACACTTAGTGATGTAATGACAGCCACATTACGGTTTCTCAGTTTTGGGCGACATGGAAGGGACGACGCGCTGGAGGATGTTGACGAGCAAAGTTCTGATGAGGAAAGAGGGGATGAAGATGAAATAAAGAGTGTTGAACAGTTTGAACATCTTAGAGATGAAGATATTGAATCCAACACTGAAAAGCAAGTCAAAGAGAAGTGCGACAATGAAGGCATAGATGTTAAAAATGTGTTTTGCGCTGATGAAGATGCTAATAAAGACCAGAGAGAGCTGGTGCAAGATGTTGAACTAGACCCTTCTCCAGCACCTTCTTCGGGATCTGATCCTAAATTCGAAGATGGATACGATTTTCTAGGGTTTACTGCATTAAAGGTTCTCGAGAGTCTTAAAGTGTTAACAGCATTAGAGACCTTGGTTGTTTATTTTCCATATGACTTCTTTACACGACCAATGTACAAACAGCTTCTCCAAACACATCCTAAACTTAAGAAAGTGTATCTATTGTATCGTCCTGATTGTGTAACATCAGGGGATTTGAGGGGTATATTTCGGTATGTGAAACCTTTGAAAAGAGGAGTCCCAGCTGGTTCTATTGTTTATGAAGTGGATATCACTGGATTTAAGGAAAAAAGGAATAATAAGAAATCCGAGAAAGTGGTTGAAGGCCCAAAAAATCAACCACGAAGCGTGATTGTTGATCGCAAGTGCTTATACTGTGTGTCAACTGGAGCGTGTAGCATAGATGATTTTGTATAACCTTTACGACTTTCTGGTCCAAGAATCTTGCATTTTTAATAGAGTTCAATTTCAATATGACTTGTTAACTAGTCTTGAACTAGTAATTACTGTTCCTTAATGAAATGTCTTGTAGTGTCTTATATCATACTGGATTAAGAAGTCTATGATCTTTAAGCAGTTCCAATAAATATCAATAGAGGTTCATTAAAGCTCAGCTTTTACATGTACCTGATATAATATTGCTGTTGAAGCAAAGTTCCTAACTAAACTTTAAACTCCATCGAATTCTTTAATTTTTCATTCTCTATGGAAGAACGTTTTTTGCTGTTTCAAAAACTCCACGTCCCTTACTCGAACAGACTTGCTTTCATATCTTCACATGCCCAAGTTAAGCTTTTGTTGTATATTCTCATCTACTTATGTTTTGAATAGTCTTGTGTAGAGCCCTGTTATAAACACCCGTATATTTGATCTCTCATCAAACTGCATCTACCTGAATTGAATCTTGCTGGAATGACGTTACTCTGAATACCTACCAAAGCTTTTGCTCTTAGTAATAGGTACATGTTAATACAATCTATAATATTAAATAATATTATTTAATGTTGAATAATATTGCTGAATGCCATTTTATGGAATATTGTAGCAAAATTTTGGGTTGAATAACCCTTTCCATATCGACTGAATGGCTGCTGCCTACTACTCTCAGGTATACACTTTTCAAACCATGCATGGCGGTGTCAGGCTCGCTCCTTACCTTCACCAGACTTGGAAATTGATATGAAAATGAATTTACTTAAAATTTTAATGAATAAAATAAATGAAATAAATGAAATAAATGAACTGAATAAAATCCAAGTCCAGTAAAAGAAGTCAATTCAGGAGTTAAAAAAGTTTGACATTTAGACAAATGGCACGTACTCATATCCATCTCTAGAAATACAACGACGTCATTTTATTACTTGGTGACTACTATAACTAACTCTCTCATGATAAAATTTTTTTTCCCCTACTTGATTCAATTACATGGTACTTTTGGGTACAGTGAAATGGTACTTGCGCGTTACCGAAGCTTAAATACAAATAATTTTTTATTTTAATGTTTTTTTCTATTTTTTTATTTTTTTTTTCTTTTGGTTTTCACTTTGTTGATTTCTTTATATAAAGAAATGACTGTCACTTGTTAGTTTTTTCTCTCATTTATTCTTCTCTTCAACTCTCAACAAGTATCTATACTATCTTTTATACTAGCGTGTTCACTACTTCATCACCATCTAGTTTCGTCTTTCGCTTATTCCTTTACCATGTCCTTGGATGACACCAGAGTCCAGAAAAACTCAGAGGATATTCCTCTTTCAAACGTCAACCTCAACTCTGAATATGACTTGTCCAAAGGGAACACTGCTTTTCATTCAGTAACCAGGACAGAAAGCAATGATTCGTACTTGCCAAATGACGAAAATCAGCTACCCAGAAGATCATATTCTGACAAACAACATCGAGGTTTAGCTGGACCTTCCTCCTCAAATAATGAACCCTCTGATTTCAGGCGACACAACACCTCCCCAAACCCATTTGGTTCTCGTTCTAGTCATCAACCTTCAACCCTCAATACCAACTTACTTCCGCCAGGGGCCTATGGCCCCTACGGCACCTCTTACTCACCTACCTCAGCTGTTTCTCAGCCTCCCTCGGAAGGTGATGTAACAAAACTAAATTCAGTTTCAAGTTCAGCCGCTCATTCAAATCTTTCGGGCCCTCATGCATATGGTAATAACGACCCTTCCCTACGGGCTATGCCACACAAATCTTACAATACCGAAGATAATGACAAGTCGAGATTGCTAAATACTGTCCCTGAAGAGGACAGCGACTCAAGCGATGATGATTATGTAGAAATCAAAGATATCATGGGCGACTTGGAAACCAACAAGATGAGACAAGATCTAAAACACTCTCATTCTGACGACGACTCCGATGGAAATGTCAGCGGTGCTACAACCCCTCGTCGCCGAGGTCTACGTCATTACGCTCGCAAAGAAAAGAAACCTGAAAAGAAAAACGGAAAAAGTACCAAGGTTATAAAATACCTGCGTAACTTGGTACTATCGCTGATCAAGTTCTCCTTGATTGCTAGATGCTTCTTTTACTGGCTGCCACTTGCTATCATACTATTTGTCCCGCTGGCGGTAGGTGCGTGGGCTAAACCTGATGCCACACTTGGTGAGGCTCGTCTAATGTGGATTTTCATCTGGTTGGAGATTGTATGGGGTTCTCTTTGGGTATCTCGTATTTTTGCGAGTAGTTTTCCTCATGCCTATAAGATTATTACCAGTATTATTGCTCCTGGTCTCAAAAAGTACAAATCTGTTTTGCAAGCGTTGGAGGTGCCCATCACCTTAGTATTTTGGGCCTTGGTTTCCTTATGTACTTTCATGCCCGTCATGACGCAGAAAGCTAACGCTAAAAGCTCCGATGCAACCCAAACTTGGCAACGCGTCATCAATAATATTCTGGTCGCTTTGCTAATTTCATCTTTAGTATTTTTTGCTGAGAGACTCATGATTCATTTGATTTCTGTATCGTTTCACAAAACTAGATTTGCATCCAGAATTAAAGACAACAAACAGTCGATCAGAACCCTTTCCGATTTGCTCTATTTTGCTTGTATTCCGTTCCCACCGTTTTGTCCAGAGTTTTCTGAAGAAGACTTAGTGTTGCAGAGTGGATCCTTCTTTAAGGGTAATCCTAAAGACTCAGCATTGGCTAGCAAGCTTGCCAGCAATCATAACTTGCAAAGGTTTTTTGGTCGTGTTAACCATGCTTTTGACTTTGCCACAATGACATTGGGTAAAGTTGCTAGGGGCCAAAGTTTGGAAAATGACGAAATCCGCAGTTGGGTTAGTAATACCATTGCTGATGCGATGAACTCAGAAGTCTTAGCTGAAATTCTTGCTAAGCGTATTTGGATGTCCTTAGTTCTAGAAGGTGAAGAAAACCTTACTATTGAAGATCTTATTGAGATTTTGGGTCAAGACCGCCGAGCTGATAGTGAAGCTATTTTCAGAGTTCTTGATATTGACGGCAACGGCAATTTGACACTAGATGAAATGATTTCTGCCGTTGTTGAAATTTGCCATGAACGCCGCTCAGTGTATAAATCTCTCAAAGACGTGGATTCCGCTATTCAGAAGCTTCATGAGGTTCTTCTATTCATTGTTTTAATCATCATAATCATTGTTTTTATTGGTATGCTTGCACCTAGTGTTAGTGCAGTCCTTGCTACACTTGGTACCAGTATTTTGGCTCTATCATTTGTATTTTCTACAACCGCCCAGGAAATTACTGCTTCTTGCGTCTTTTTGTTTGTTAAGCATCCTCTTGATGTAGGCGATCGAGTAGATATTGCCAATGATTCATACTTTGTCAAGGAAATTTCTTTACTATACACAGTGTTTACTCGTGTTTTAGATGGATCTGTGGTTCAGGCACCCAATTCTGTGCTTAACACTTTATGGATTGACAACCTTAGCCGAGCAGGACCAATGACCTTGACATTTACTCTAGTTTTAGGAGTACCTGAAACTAGCTTTACTCAACTGGAAATGTTTGTTGACACCATGAATCAATTCTGTCTTGATAACTCACGGGATTACCAACCCGATCCGTTTATTTCATGTACTGGATTTCCCGACCTTGATAGGGTCAACTTTACGTGCGCAGTTACGTTTAGAAGCAACTTTGCTGATGGTAAACTTTACTCAACTCGCCGAAATAAGTTGATTCATTTTATGGGCCGACTTATACATGACCTTGGTATTTCTATTCCTCGTAGAGAAGATTCTTCTACTGATCCAGGTCTACCTTTGCATATTTCACCATCTCACTCCGCTGCTAAACTGCTCCAAGAATCAGGATCTAATTTTGCCTCTGATTCTTCTAAGAGAAACAATCCATTTGACTCTACGTCCGGTGCTACTAATTTAGACCAAAAATGTGACAACAATGAGTTACTGGACACCATTTCCCAGCAGCAAAAGCAAAGAGCTCAAACCAATTTGTTTCCGCAACCTCGTGCACTTATGGGCTTTGGTCCAGGCGGTTCAGACTTGATTCAGTTTGAAGACGGTGACGCAACTGCTGGTTCAGGAGGCGACGCTGAGACTAGCAGTGTTAAGGAACAAGTTCAATCACCTTCTATCACACAATCTGCGTTACATAGGGATCCTACTACAGTTAGCAGAACTTACACTATTGCGAGTAAAGCTTCTGGTGTATCAAGACGTACGACTGTAACTGGCAGGCGAAGACGAGAGTAAGAAGGGAGATTGAATAAAAGATATAAAAAATATTTAAAATAAGAGAAAATAAAAAAAAAACCTGAAAGAAACAGCAATCAGGGCATTCATTTATTTTTGAGTTAACATCAATATACGAGAGAATTTTCAAAAAGTTATATAAACAGTAAAATATTTACCACGTAATGATCACGTAAAAAAAAAAAAAAAAAAAAAAGTATTATTATATTTATTGTATCTCTTTGATTATAAACAATATTTATATTATGAGAGACAGAGGAGTAAAGAAAAAGAGTTGAGGGTTTATGCTCTATTTACACCAGTTTCGTGAAGCAATTATGTAGGAAATTCGTTACAATATATATATTTGTGACTTTCTCTTAAAAGCGCATTACCTTAGATAGGTTCCCAGCCTTTCTCCAAAGCAAGCGGAACAGGGGCAGTAGGAGGATGGAGAAGCCAAGAAACAAAGTTTTCCGGCAAGTACTTTGGCAAAAAGTGGTATAGGAAAGCTCCACGGCCGGCATAATAAACCCGTACAGGATTGCGAGCTGTCATGGCATCAAATACAGTGTAATTGAGGGTTCGTAGAGGGGATCCAAGCGACCGAGCTCGCGTTTGTAATACTGACATGGACTGGTATTGACGTGAATAGAGGGCACGCAAGTGCTCAGGCCAGGACAAAATATCAGCCCGCACTGCATTTTGAACTTGTCGTTCGTGCTGATTGCTGCCATGTGAGACGTCAAAGGAGCCCATTCGAATATGAATGAAGGGGATGCCTTGGGGCTGTAATTCTCTTGCGATGGAAAGTGATAGAGCCGTGAGCGCAGACGTAATCATACTCTCGGCGGCATGATAGCCTGGATTCAAAGAACCCATTATTGTAGGAGAAACCAGCAGTACACGAGATTGGTGTGATCGTACTAAATCCATGAGACCATTTGAAAGAAGAAAAATAGGTCCTAGAATTTTTGAGTTTAGCAAATCGCTCCATGTGTCAACTCTTATGCTTTCCACGGGCCCAGCAGGATAGTACAGATCAGGAACTACAATCAGACCTGCTAAAGTCAGCATATGAGGAATAGCCCCTGGGAATGCAGTGGCAGGAACATTAAGAACATTTGCCAGTGCCTTTATACTGCTTCGAACTGAAGCAATATCATGAGCTTTAATAGGCAAAGGCCGAATATCGTCCGAGCGTTCTCTCAAAACAAGCTCTTCCTCCTCTTCAGAAGAAGTGGTCCAGTAGATAATGTACCCGCGTCTAGAAAGATCTGTTGCAATTGTTCTGGTGAGTGGCTCTGCTGGAGAACCGGCAATGACAACAACCTCTACACGGCCACCATTTGCTGCCTTTTTTGCAAGTCGTTTTCGACGGAATCTCAGAAAACTAGGTCCAGACATTTCACCCATATTAATTTTGTACAGGTAATAAAATGTTCCGCTGGTGAAGGACACTGCTAGCACAGTGGCTAAAACCTTATGCTTAGCAACCCAATTGGTGATGCTCTCCATCAAACTAGGACTTCTCTTGGTCGCCACCAGAGCAAAGTCAGGCTTCGTTATATCAATCCCAGAAATGGCCTCAGCAGCACCACCAATGGTGCCAAAGAACTTGGTTCCGAGATTTCGCAGGTTCTCGTTTTCAGAGATTTTTCGCAGTGGCGCAGAGTCCGAGATTTGGGCTACAGCAGCATTCACCGCAGCTTGAGTCTCGGCTTTTAAATCCTGGAACTTGTCCATTAATATATGGATGGGATCATTCGACATGATTAATTAAAGCCAAATTTGAGGTATCTAAAATAATGAGTGTTAGTTGAAGCTATGCAGAAGAGATCAGATCTAACGCCGAACAAAATAACGAGTCTCCATGGTAGAATTTGAGCTTCTCAGAAGTTCAGAACGGAAATTTTGAAAAAAAATACACACCCAAGAAGACATACCTAAAATTGAATCAGCAGAAGCCAATCCACAAAATCAATAACTGATACAAGACCCAGGTTAATTGAGAAATTACTTTCTAGGTTGTGAAAGTGGGTGGGCACAACTGAGATTCAAAGAAGTGAAGGAAACCTCAGAAAAAGACAAGGGAAATCTCCAAAAAATATATATATATATATATACATATAATTCAAACAAATAATAGATTGGAATAGAGGCCCAAGAAGACTAACTAATGAAAGAAAAGTAGAACAGGAAGAAAGTATGATCCTAATGTCAGGAAAAGAAGGTTGATAGAATAAAATTTAATATTTGCCTTCATGTGCGGCTGAAGGTTAGGGCATCGCAAGAAATGAGGTCAAGACAATGATTTCAAACAAAACTTATGCCTGTTTTGCCCCTTCTATTCCTCTTCCCTTATGTCGTCGCCTCTGTAAAATGCCTAAGGGATATAGAAAATTTCCTCCGCTAAGTACCAGTACTAATAGAGTAAAGAAGAAACCATGGGCCTCCACAATGAGTAAACCCAGTGGCAAAGATCTTCCACGAGTTGCAGGATCTCCTTCAGAATACATTTCCAGTATAACTGCACTCAGGCGACGTGACCACTGGGATGAAGCTCTATATTTATTACAAAAGATCGCCTCTATGGTGAAACCGATCATGCGTAATCATGGATTAAGAGTAACTACTCTTTGCGAATTCTTTCCGAAAGACTCTCGATTATTAGGATTGAATGTCAACCATGGACTTAAGATCTGTATCCGACTACGAAGAGCTTCAAATGACAATTCGTTTTTTCCTCTTACAGAACTTTTGGGGACGATGATTCATGAACTCTGTCATAATAAACATGGTCCTCATGACGACACGTTCTACAAATACATGGCAGAGCTGAGATCTGAACTCGAGAAATTGATGGCTCAAGGATTTACTGGAGATGGCTTTTTCAGTCGAGGAAATACTCTTGGAAATTCTCCTTTTGGTTCTCGTGGTAGGATGTTATCTGGGTTGCCTACTGGTATTCATGGACTAGCAGATCCTGTAAAGCTGGCCGAAGCAAAGAGGAAGGCCTTATTACGAAATGAAGCACTTAACAAAAAATCAAACATAAGAGGTCACCGACTAGGCACATTAGCAAATGACTCTCAAACAGATCTCTCGATACGTGAATTAGCACTCAGAGCGGCAGAACAGAGACTGGCGGATGCTAAGTGGTGTGGAAAGGGCTCAGCAGGGGATAGCTTGGAGGATTTAGGGCTAGACGACGATGTAGTTGAAATCTGCTCTCCAGCGTGTGCCAGTATACCACTCACGCGAACAGTATCAGATAATATCCAGGATCATGCAGTGATAGAAATAGAAGTGATAGATTTAACAAATGACTAGATTACTGGCCCATACAAAATAATATGAGGTTCATTGTCCTTAGACTAGTTGCCATGAATGGTAGAATTAATTGAGTGAATCAAATGACTAAGCACCTGTATAATACTGATATAACTTTGTATTTGCCATCAACTCACTCTTCAAGTCCTTTCAAAATGAACCGAATCTTTACAATTAGCAGTATAAAGCATCCATACTTCAGAGAACCGACTTCTCATAGAAATCACTGAAACCTCTATAATTAAATTATTTAATACATCTTTAGCAGATTGTAGATACTATGTTATGGTTATTCAAATATCCAAACTCGATGTCTCCCGTCAAGGTCAACTTGAATGACATCTGTGGTGAAACCCAAAAGTCACATTTTTAGTTTTTCCATTCTATTTCCTTTCTTCTTTTATTTTTTTCTATATAGTTATATACTCTTTCTGAATAAATCGTTTTAAACCTTTTGTTAAGTCATAGTTTACGATCTGATTTCGTTACCACGATGGATGCCGATGCTACAACTCGGTTCGTTCCAGAATACCGTCGAACTAATTTTAAGAATAGAGGCCAGTTCAAAGCTGATGAGCTTCGCCGTAGGCGAGAAGAAGCCCAGATCGAAATTCGAAAAGCAAAACGAGATGAAAACCTAACGAAGAGAAGAAACTTAACAAACTTCTCCGCTATCAGCGATAGTGAGGATGAAGGTAACATTTCTGATATGCAAGTGTCTCAGTTTGATCAGGAACTCCCCACAATGCTTGAGCATATTAATTCCGATGACATCCAACTCCAGCTGGATACCACTTTGAAGTTCAGAAAATTGCTTTCCAAAGAAAAAAATGCTCCTATTCAGCAAGTTATCCAATGTGGCGTTGTGCCCAGACTTGTTCACTTCCTGTCTTCTCCTCTATCAATGTTACAATTTGAGGCAGCCTGGGCTCTCACCAACGTTGCTTCGGGATCTGGTGAACAGACCAAAGCTGTTATAGACGCTGGCGCTATTCAACCATTTGTTCAACTTCTTTCTTCTCCTGAGAGTGAGGTCAAAGAACAGGCCGTTTGGGCATTAGGGAATATTGCTGGCGATTCCCCAGCTTGCCGTGATATTGTGTTGGAAGCTGGTGCGTTACCCCCACTCTTAGAATTATTACAAGATTGCAAGAAGGGATCTCTTTTAAGAAACGGTACATGGACCTTATCCAACCTTTGCCGTGGTAGAAATCCTCAACCCAAGTGGGAGATCATTAGAAAAGCTTTGCCCACTCTCGCTAAGTTAATTTATTTATCTGATGATGAAGTTCTCATCGACGCCTGTTGGGCCATTTCCTACTTGTCTGATGGAATGAGCAGCAATATCCAGGCAGTTATTGAAGCCGGTATTCCAAAAAGATTGGTTGAGTTACTCGACTATAATTCCACTGCTGTTCAAACTCCTGCCCTTCGATCAGTTGGCAGTATTGTTACTGGGGATGACTCTCAAACCCAGTCCGTAATCAACTCTGGAGCTCTACCTGCCCTTCTTAATCTTCTGGCTTCTTCCAAGGAAAATATCCGTAAAGAAACTTGTTGGACTCTTTCCAATATCACCGCAGGTAACTCCTTCCAGATTCAGGCTGTTATTGACAATAACCTCATACCTCCTCTTATTCATATTATGAGCACTTCTGACTTCAAAACCAGAAAGGAAGCATGCTGGGTAATTTCAAATGCAACTTCAGGTGGTCTTACTGCTCCTGCTCAAATCAGATATCTTGTTTCTCAGGGCTGTATCAAGCCACTCTGCGATATGCTAAATACTGGTGATAATAAAATTACTCAGATTGCACTAGACGGCCTAGAGAATATTCTGAAAATTGGTGAACTTGACCGACAGCAAGAGCCCGGCGCCAATAATGTGTATGCCATGTATGTCGAAGAAGCTGGTGGCATGGAGCTTATCTACAATTGCCAAAACAGTGCAAACGAAGCTATTTATGGTAAGGCTTTCCGTATTATTGACAAATACTTTAGCGAGGAAGACGAAATTGTGGAAGAGTTCAACTTGTCTCCTGCAAATGATGGCCAAACCTTTAAATTTGGCGCTCCTTCTGGTCAGCAAGCTGGTTTTTAGCTTTTAAGGAATTATAGATTTCCGTCTCATTTTTTATACTTTATAGTCCTCCTTGGTGCCTTTTTTTTACTCTCTCTTTCATACCACATACTGATATTCACTGATATTTCATGTGTTTTCACGCCTCATAGTTATCTTTGATAATTTTCATTTCCCTGCCTTCTATTCTTCATAGCTAACATTAACGTTCATAATTTTTATCATATTCATAATAGTCTGATGCCTGTCATTCTCTTCATTTTCATCATTATCAATAGTCCTTTTGCCATAGTTTATTTACCATACCCGTGTAATTTAATTTAATTTAAGTTTACTCTTGCTTTCAATGTCGGCAAATGGCGGATGTTATCAATTATCAGATAGGAAGGTGACCCCAGATTGATGTTATCGACGGCTTACATGGAGCGCCAAAACCTTTATTTCTGAATCTCCAAGCTATTTCCATTTGAAGTCAGTAATCTTGCACATGAATTTATATAAATATGGATACCAGTCTCTATTTCAAAATCAAACAACATTATGCTACTTGATTTATTATCTTACCAGTATCTTTTACTGGGGTTAGTTGTATCCTTCGTGCTGGTTGTGCACCGACACCTAACAACAAGCAAAAAACAAAAGGCCAAAAATGATGACGAATTCAGCTTTAAGCTTGCTCCAGTTGCTAGCACCTTTGACTGGCGTCTTGAGGAGCCAATTCCTTATAGGCCATTTAAAAAAGGACCATACAACTTGACAATGGGTTTGAAAAATCTTGCCCAAGATGAATGGTTGTTACTTGAAAATACATATCTAGATCGCACCAACCTTCGGAAAGAAATAGTAGCTGACAAGATCAAAGACGCACATACTGTTATAACTCATCCAGACTCAGCAGAGAGTCTATGCGAGTATTATGACATTACACTAGATTATCTCCAACAAAAATACCCTCAGTATTTTTATATCAAAAAGTCCGATCCTTCTCTAATGTTTAATGCGATTAGAAATGAATCCATTTATAAAGAATCTAGGCTTTACAAAGGGGATTTGAAGAAACTAGTGCATACACTTTCCCGGACAATCGAAGAGGACTTTTTAATTATGATGAATGATGAAAAAACCCAGAAGTATTTTCTGCGAGGAGGTGCGTTTGTATTTCCTAGTGGTTTGGATCCAGCTGAAAAGGCGAATCTTTCATTGGCAGACATCCATGGACCTGTTCCCTTCTACAAAGAGAAAATTGAAAAGTCGATGGACAAGTTTTTCCAACGTCTTAAAACTGGGCACTTTGTTTTACGAGTCAACTGGACTTGCCAAGCTCACAACGAACTCTATGCAGTAGGTCTTAATCATGCTTTAGAAGGAGAAGAAACCCCAATTCTAGACGCCAAAAATATAGATTTTAACCATGTGTTCCTGAGATGTGAGCGTCAGTGTCTTATGCGTTTACCCAAGACAAAGGCTGTCGTTTTTACTATCAGAACATACCTCACGCCCATGTCCAAGATTCGAAAGGAAGACGGTGCTATGGATCTTGTTAGTGCTATAGAGCATCTGCCTCCGTCAACTGCCCATTACAAACGAGCTGAGCAATGGGGTGATGCAGTTATTTCGTATCTTCGTGGCGATACAGATGGTCTTGAGGTTTAGCTAGGCCGGATGGATGTACCGTATATGGTAAAACAGTGTAATCTGGGGAGCAAAATCCCCATACGTTAAGAGCTAGCGGAACCAATTATTATACTTTGATTCTCATTTCATTTCCTGAGATTTGCCATTCATAAATATAGATATACAAGCTCATATAAATTATTCATTCCTTTATTTATTTCATTTCTTTTCATCGTTGTTAAGTTTATGAATCTCTTATCATCATGACTTCTCTACAGGATCAATATATATTTATTGGGTTTTTACTTGCTGCTTGCATATCTGTGTGGTTTTTCCTAACACGCGGGACGAAACCAAAGATCAATCAAAACCCCAAACTCTCAACTAATGAAAAGGTTGAAATCATAATTACCCCAGTTTCTAACGAATTTAAATGGCAAGATGAAAAGCCACGAGCATATAGGCCATATAAAAAAGGCCCATATCATATGACGATGGGTATCAAGACACTGGATCATAATGAATGGCTTCTTCTTGAGAATACTTACCAAAAGATAACAGATAAACGAGCGAGGATTACGGAAAAAGAAAGAGAACACACTGTCCTTACCAACCCTGAAGCAAAGGAAAGTGTTTTCGAAACTTATGAAATGTGCTTGGATTATCTAATGACTCGCTATCCTATGTACTTTTCTACAGATGAAGAGGACTCATCTTTAATCCATAACAAAATTCGCAACGAGAAGATTCCAAAGGACCCAAATGCATATCCTGATACTGAGACCTTGATTCGCACACTTTCTCATACTATGGAAGAAGACTTTCTTCTTTTGCAGTTTGACGAAAAAACAGAACAGTATTATTTACGAAGTGGATCCTTTGCTTTTCCTTCAGGTTTCGATCCTGCTAGAAAAATGAATTTATCCTTAAAGGATATTCATGGGCCTGTTCCTTTGTACAAGCAGACAATAGAAAAGTCTATGGAAAAGTTCTTTCGCCGGCTCAAGGTCGGCAACTGGGTATACAGACTTAACTGGGGAATCCAAAGCCATGATCAACTATATGCTCCCGATCTCAACCATGCCTCCGAGGAGGAAACTGTAGAAAAACTTGATCCTTCTTCGATGGACTTTAATAACGTGTTTTTGCGTTGCGAACGGCAGTGTTTACTAAGGTTGCCAAAAACGAACGCCCTTCTATTTACAATTAGAACATATATCACACCGCTCTCCGAGATTCGTGAGGAAGAAAATGCGTTTGATCTCATTGATGCCATAGACAACTTGCCTGAACCCTTGGCTCACTACAAGAAGAGCGAGGAATGGGGAGGGGCGGTTAAAAGTTACATTCGGGGAGAGACTAATGGACTTGTGTAAACTCAATATACATTTATAACAAAAACATATACCACCTGAGTTGCATAGAGAAGACTACAGGGTTAGGCCTGGAATTAGACCTTCTCGACTGCCGCCCCTCTTTTTCACCTGTTTTCCAAATAGCACTGTACTGTTTTCAGTTAACTATTCGCTCGTTCCTTTTCCTTCTGTTTACCTTTCATTCATTATCGTAAGATCTAATAAATTAAAATGACTACTGGACGTCCTCAAAATATTGGTATCAAAGCCTTCCAAATTTACATTCCCGGTGAGGTGAGTTGTGCTTGATTTACTTAGTGGATCAATGTTCTTTGATTGGCTGTTTATATTTCAACATTTTCTAACCTTTCGACTAAGGCTATCAACCAAGCTGAACTGGAAAAGTTCGATGGTATCCCTGCTGGAAAGTATACTATTGGTCTTGGACAGACTAATATGGCCTTTGTCAATGACCGTGAAGATATTTACTCCTTGACTTTGACAGTTACCAAGAACCTGCTCAAGGATTATAATATTGATCCTAACTCCATTGGTCGCCTAGATGTTGGTTCTGAAACTCTGCTTGACAAGTCCAAATCAATCAAATCCGTTTTAATGCAGCTTTTTGGTAACAATACCGATATCGAAGGTTTGGATTCCGTTAATGCTTGTTATGGTGGTACTAACGCTCTTTTCAACGCCATTAACTGGGTTGAGTCTTCTTCCTGGGATGGCAGAGATGCTATTGTCGTTGCTGCTGATATTGCCATCTATGCCAAGGGTGCTGCCCGTCCTACTGGTGGTGCTGGTGCTGTTGCCATGCTCATTGGCCCCGACGCTCCAATCGTCTTTGACTCTGTTCATGGAACTCATATGCAACATGCTTATGACTTTTATAAGCCTGATTTCACAAGTGAATACCCTATTGTTGATGGTCACTTTTCGTTGACTTGCTATACCCAGGCTTTGGATAAGGCTTATGCCGCCTACAATAAGAAAGCTGAGAAGCGAAATTTGGCCGGCTCCAATGATATGGAACGCTTTGATTATAGCGTTTTCCATGTCCCAACTTGCAAGCTGGTATCTAAGTGCTTTGCTCGTCTGTTTTACAACGACTACCGTGCCAATCCTTCATTATTCGAAGGACAGGTTCCTGAAGAAATTAAAGGTTTGGATTACGAGAAGTCTTTGACCGATAGAAATGTTGAGAAAACCTTCCTTGGATTGGTTAAGGAAAAGGCTGCTAAGCGATTGAGCCCTAGTATTGTTGGTCCCACTAACACTGGTAATATGTACACTGCTAGTGTATACTCATCTTTGGCTTCACTGTTCACTTATGCTGGAGCCGAAGCCCTTTTAGGAAAGCGTGTCAGTTTATTCTCTTACGGATCTGGACTGGCTTCTTCATTTTTTTCATTGCAAGTCAAGGAAGATATCTCTAACATTGTCAAGATCCTTGATTTGAAAAACAAACTTGAGTCCCGTAAGTTTGTCACTCCCCAAGAGTACGAAGCTGCAATTGAACTCCGTGAAAAGGCCCATCTGAAGTCTAGCTTTACCCCCACTGGAAGTATTGACAACCTTCCTTCTGGATCCTATTATCTCACTAGCATTGATGATAAGTTCCGAAGGGAATACTCCATCAAAGAGTAATGGCATATCCCACTTGTCTTCCTTATATTTACTGGGCTATATATCTATATATTTTTTGTCTGTGATAAGTAATTTAGAGGTATTTTTTGTTTTTTTAATCATTAAACCTAGCATGACAATGGCATTGTAGTGAACAATAATATACCATAGGCAGATAAAAAAACCTACTTAGAGGCTGATTTATCTGGCAATTCCTGTAACATAGATTATAATGAAGTATGGCACTCCGTATGTTTCTATTACTACAAGGAATGAACGTCGATATAATTCGAATGACGACTGGGAGCAGTACACTACATTGAGCATGGAACTATTGGCATCTGAAGAAAAGTTGAATCAGAAAGATCAATTTAATTGCATGACACCCCCAGATAAAATTGTTCAAGACCACTATGGGTTTAATGAGACTATAAACGACATGATAACTGTAGTGAAATCTGATGAGCTTACTGAACTTTGTTTGGTTAATGAAATTAAAAGGATGGTCAATCAACTAGGCAATTCCAAGACATCGTATCCAACTATAGATGAATCAGACGATGAAGAAAAGAATAACTCAATATTGGTTTCAATACCACCCACACCAGTTCAAAATTTAAAGAAGCCATTGAGTCCAAGATCTACTCTGCTTCTACCTTCGATTGTGTTCAAAGAAAGCAAATCAAACGAGATGGGTAACTCGACGCCAACAGATTTTTCAAAAAATGCACCTAACAAAAAATCAAAACAAATAAGTCCCACTAGTTTTCTGTGGGTGAAGAACAAGAATGCGCTTCCCTCAAATAGACAATTTTTGTCTAAACTACAGAATATTTCTTCTTCACTCTCTTCTCAAGATAAATTTGCAGTATATCCACCAAAGCTAAAGCGATCGTATTCAGAGAATAGCGCTTACTCCTTTCGCGTCAATGAACCGCTATTTGCACCTCTGAATGTAAATAGCGATACAAGAGTCAATAACGAAATTAGGATTAACCATCAAGACTCCAAAGTGATTATTTCACCGTCAAAATTACTATTTCCCCCGAAAACCAAGTCAGAGTCACGACCTCGAGTTGTTTCTTGTGACGAGCCGGCTTATAACGTAGAGGTTTTGTCTGTTACGGAATCTTTGTTTCAAGACCAATCCTTCAACCATAAGGAGGTGTATACTGAGCAGTATCTGTCCAAACAGAAGAATATCAACGGGACAGAACAACCAGAAGCCAAGTTGGATTATTTAGCTGATTTGAACTCTCGAGACGCAGGCGCCGTCTCGCGCCATCAAAGAAACTATTCTTTCACCACTGCCGAGTTCGAGGGACTACACCAACTTCTCCGATTAAGCAACCCTGCGCCGCGACCTAAGCACTTAGTGAATCAAGAAGAGCATCTTGGACTATCGCCTACCTCTGCTGAACGAGCTATTTCTTTGGAAAAAGGACATGCTCTTCATCTTCAAAAGAATCTCGACATGAACAAAATTCCATTATTAAGTAGTGCTACCACTGTTACAGGCCCGCTGGTAATACCAATCGAAGACACATCTCTTCGAGTAAGACCAATACATCGCAAAACAATGAGTACGACTGACTCCCTTCGTAGTGCTAACAGTAGCTCCATTATTCACCCACATGATGTAGCTGCCACTGAATTTGGTACACATAGATCCAGCAGCTCATTGAGCAGTACGCGAAGTAACAGTGCGCAATCTACGTCATCTAGAATATCGGCTACACATGGAGTTATTCACCGGGGAAGTAGTCCTACAGCCCTTCGAAAACTGTCCGCTACATCTGAACCAACCAGAATAGCCACTCTTACAGGTACATCTAGCACTCAAAACTTGGTAAATAATTATGGCAGTAATTTGGATATGCCCCATTATCAATTGCCTACAGCCCAGTCAAGGATGCGAGATGTTCGCAATAATGGCAATGCATTTGATTCGCCTACGCCAGCAGGAAGGGCATCCACTATGCCATATGTAAGAGATTATGCAAATAGTTCACCACTGCAACGAAGGGGATCTTCTGCATCAATGGTGAGGCAAGAACGAGTGAATAGGGGAGTAGAATTGTCAGGTAGAACCTCTTCGGCAAGCAACAGTTCAGGGCGAAACATGTTTGACTTAAGCAACAGTTTAAACAGTAATAAGAAGGCTACAGACCATAGGCGATCTAAGTCTATGGTGCTTGTTAAAGGTAGATATGAAAATGTGGATGTGGATGGCATTCCGTTTTCACTAGATGCCAATATTGCTGGCGAAAGATTTAAGAAAAACTATGACTACATGGATTATGCAGAAGGACCAGAAGGGTTCAGTAAGGAGAGCGATGTTGATTTGAAGTCATTACAAATTGAGTTGGAAGGAGTGAAAAAACTGGTTTCTATGCTGCAAGAGCGTTTAACACAGCATATTCCCGAGCCAGAGCAGCATGATGATAATAATACTGGTAGCACCAATGCAAAGCAGACCAAATCAAAAATGGATGAATTGAACCCAGAAAATGGAGATAATGACGGAGGTGTGGAAAAGGAAGCCAAAGTTTTGCTTGAGATCTTAGAGTCAGAATCAGAGCCTTCGAATGGTAAAATCCAACGTCATTTGAGCAACCTTAGTCGGGGGTTACAGGAAGGTAAAATAGCAAGCAATACTATTGGTACGGTTACACAAGGAGATGACTTGGAAGCCAAACCGGGTCTTGAAAGAAATGCAATACCCCCAAACAGCAATATGTACGCCACTGAGGAGAAGGTTTGCTCTTCGACGGATGAAACAAGGTCCCAAAATTATTCACAGAAACGCGAGCAAAAGCAAAAGGTACACCATACCCAGAAGAGCAATACCCCTTCCGTAAGAACTGTGATCAGTCTTCTCTTGACTCTGGCTGGAGGGTACTGTTTTGCTTGCTTATATTTATTTTTAATTGACTACACAGAGAATACCTCTACACCATTCTGAATGATCAACTACTTTTTTTTGTCTCATTAGTTTGTGAAAGCAATATAATTACCCCCATAAGATTATTATAATTACTATTTATTCTACTTTTTATTATTACTCGATTGATCTGCTTTCAATAATAACTATAATAATCTTATCAATCCTACTAGTTCAACTTCAGGTGCGCATGCACGGCTGACACAAGACGTCAGAAATTCCTCCTTTTCTTTTGAGTTTCTACCATCAGCCAAAGACAAAAAGGTCTCAACTTGGCCATTCACAGGCTTCCTACCTAGAAAATTCTGGTAGATTATGATAATTCCGGGGTTTGAAGTCATTTGTCTATTACTAAAGGATAAGTGACCAAGGCCAAAAAAAGAATAAAAGGGACATTCCAGACTGCTTATTGGCCCAAATGCGGAGTGAACCGTACCGTTCCGTGACTCAGCTAAGAGGACCCGAGATTCCATAAATCGGTTCCCAACTGACAGGCGGCAGCCCAAGACACGACCAAGATAAATGAGATTGCTGCAGCATGTTGTATTTACTATGGAAAAAAATAATAAGAAGAAGTTGAACAAAAAAAAAGAGCATAGTGCTGGTGTTGGCTGTCCTTGAAAACGAGCCAGTCTAAGGCATATTCCTTACAAAATACTCGAATTCTGGAGACATTTAGAGGCAAATAAAACAACCGAGCTTCGGACTCTCTAGATCTATTATTTATTATGCTCGGTTGCATTTTGGCAAGTTTCGTATTATTATTTTTTTATTTTTGCCTTCGTTTTCTATAGCCAAGTCAGATTTTCCAATCTGAAAAATAAAAAAATAAAAATTCAATAAACCTTCTCCGTTTGTATATGAGCTTGTAACTGTAACCAACTCAGACTTTCATTTGAATCGTTTTTATTTTTTTATTATTTTTTTTCCTCTACATTGTCTTAATTCTATTTATTCCCTTCGATACCTCTTTCTGTTAAATCTTTCTTTTTCTTCATAGCTATCATTAGTCTTTTTCTTCTTTCCTCTTATTTCGAAACTTATTCACAAGGTCCTGTTCAAGCCTTTCAAACGAATTTTTTTTTTTTTTTTTACTTCCCTTGAATTGTTCTCTCACTCTCCGGTTTCTTGAACAATCACTCTCTACAGCTTTTTTTTTTTAATATTGAAATGATACATTCTCCATAAATCTACCGCGTCTCTAGTAATATTTTATAGAGACCAGATCCATCAGTTTTTATCCACTAGCTTACTCTTGATCTCTTGAGTGTAAGTATGACCTATTATTGTGTATTTTCAACCTTGAATAAACCCTAATTCTAACTCCAGATATTCAGTCACCATGATTTTCAAGTCATTTTCTCACATCTCGAGGCATACAGTTCTTGCAAAGACACTATGGGCATCTTCTGGAACTTCTTCTCAACCGGCATTCTTTGCCACTACGAATCAACTGGCCCGCCAGCAGTCACAACTCGTTCCACGTAATAATGCATGCTTTACTCAGTCAGATCAATCAAGCAGTAGCAGTACAAATCCAAATGGGTATTCAGCTCTATGCAACTCCTCTTCATCTACTACTTTATCGCCACTTTCGACCCTCGACGATGATAAGCGTAGGGAAGCCATTCTGGCCGAATCTACCGGATCGGGTGGCTCATATCTCATGCATAATCACCAGCATTCTCTTTCCTCTAAAACTCTTGATTTTAATAATGTTTTGAGTGCCCAAAGACGGAGATGTTCTGTTAGTTCACTTGATGAGTACGCCCCATTGGCTCCAAGTGTTCGAAGATATAGTACATCTCGAAGCAAACCTGACAATGCCAATATCTCCAATCTTCCTAAAACCCCTCCTTCATCTCCGGTCAGTGGCCCCATCAATGTTCACACTGAACTTTCATTTTCCGAGCCATCGTTACTAAAGTTGGATAACTCAGCAATTGAATCCATTGAGTTATCTATCAACCAAACTGAAGTAACACCTTCTCCATCATCTACAAAATCTCTCACTCCATCGGACACTGTCGATAGTGTTATCTCAGAATCTGAGAAGCCTCTCTCAGTCGTTGAAGACTCAAATTTTTCTCCTATTTCCTCAACATTTACGAATTACACTTCAATCCAATCCCAGAGTTCTAATAAGCAGCACTCAGGTCTAATTACTCCACAGGATGAATATAATTTCACAGCTCATCAAACACTATTTGATGACTTAACTGTCGCAATTGACTCGGGTTCATACACTCAGGTTATTGACACATTTCGATTATTTAAAGCGAGTGGCATTGAACCTTCACTTGATTGTTACGAAAAAGCTCTAGAATTTTTATCTCGGACTATTTTAACTCAAAATCACTCTGAATGTCTCTCCAACGTTCTGTCCATTTATATGGAACTCATTTCCAAACGAATCACTCCTACAACTAGCATTTACTCCTCAGTTCTCATAAGTCTACTTTCTCTCGCAGATCATACTTCTCAACACAAGGAGGGGAGTTTGGCTTATTTCCGTCTTGATAAAAGACTTGGAAATGATATTCTTCCTTCAGTACAAGCATCTTTACAAAATGGAGATTCATCAGTATCACTCTACAAGACTGCTTTAGATATTTTTGAAGCCAGTAATAGCGTTAGCCCTCAAAAATACAGTACCGAAGTTTATCAACAAGTTTTGGACGCCTGCTTGGTAGTCGGAAACTATTCAATGATTTATAAAATTACTAGAATGCTTGAAATTAGCAATTGCACCTGGACACCTGATATTTTTATTTCTCTCATCAAAGGATATGGACTGCAGAGTGATATTAGCGCTGCTGTTGAAACTTACAAGCACTACAAGGCTCTTTCTGGAAATCTTGTAAATAAGAAAGAATTTGAAATTTACGCCGCCTTGATTGGTGCTTACTTTGATTCTGGAAGACCCGACCAAGGACTCACGTTTTTGAATAAAATTTTGGATTCCAACACTGATCCCGTTAAACTTGCCCCTGTCTTATCTGAAATTGTTACCGCATACTCTAGAATTGGCGATTATGATTCTGCGTTGAGCTGGATTCAGCGCATAGAAGGTGATGAAAAGTTGCATCCAATTAAACTTGAATCGCTTGTGAGGGTCCTAAGTGCTTCTTCTGATGCTGGTGATATTAATACGTGCCGACATCTGTTTGATTTTATGGCATCTAAACAAGTTGCTTTAGACCCTGAGTTTAATGTTTCTCGAAATGATTTTCTTGCAGTCTGTGTTAAATCCGCTGATTCTGAATCTTTATTTAAGGCTATTAAGGAGACTCAGTTAAGAGAGGGTGTTTGGGAATTGTCGACTGTAATCGTTGTTGCCAAATACCTGCTTCAGGTTGGTGATTTCGATTTTGCTCTTAAAATATTTAACATTCAAACTAAACGGTACTTGGACTATATGTCTCGATTAAACATGTCTACTGGTGATCAGGCCGTTGATGCTCTTAATACATTGGTGAGAGAACTAGAAACCCGTCATTCACTGACACCTTTTGCTGCATCAACTTTGATGAGCTCTGCGTGTTTTGATACTCAGGTATTTTCCGATGTTAATGGAGGTGGTATTGCCTGTGTTAAACGTCTTTGGAAAGCTCTGACTGATGGCTCTATCAGGTCAATTCTTGCTGATACACCTTATTTGATTGTTGATATTATTGCTACTCATCTGAAGTGGATTAGGGCATCTGGTGCCAACAATTCTCTAGGTGGACTTGCGATCCCCAGCTCCTTGCTTGATGATCTTAGGATTAACTTTGCTGGATTTGTTCGTCATTTGATTACCATTTCTCCTCCTCTCAACGCTTCCTTTAAGAAAGATGTTGCTGATGCGCTTGATGTACTTAGCGATTCGCAGTTATCATCTGAGTGGTATGCCTACTGTGAGTCCTTAAATATTCGTAGCATGAGCAACATTCCTGATTCTGCTCCTTCTATTGAAAGCCGATTCACTTCTAATCAGATCATTCTTGCCTCTCAAAATCCTAATACCTTGAATCATGCTTATGAGAAATTGCAAGAAGCTATCACTCGTGGTGAAAATCTTGGAGCAGACCCTTATGTTGCTCTCATTGAAGCTGCAAGTGCGAAAAAAAACCGTTCGTTAATTAAGAGCGTCTACAAAATTGCACTTTCTAATCTCCCTCATCCTTCCAATCATTCAGGTTATTTTGAAGCTTGGGTTTCTGTTCATCGGGCTGTTGTCAGAACAGCCAATATTGACTTTGAAGTTGCTCAGGCCGCCTACAAGCATCTTTTGGAACTTGGTGTCTATCCTGATGCAACTGGATATGGACAGCTGATTTCTAACTCGCCAGTTTCAGATAATCACGATGAAGCTACTGATGCTCTGTGGATGTTTAATGAAGCCAAATCAAATCATGTTCAGTTAAATACGTTTTTATGCAACGTGGTGATTTCTAAGTTATCGAAGGCTCGCCGTCTAAAGGAAGCTATTACCTTTTTCAAAGATATGGACAACACAAACACTAAGAAGAGTAATGTTACCTATGGAACTATGATTAGTGCATGCTGCAGATGTGGTGATGAAGCCGCTGCGAAGGCATTTTTTGAAGAAATGGAAGCTTCTCCAACCTATTCTCCTAAAATTGCACCGTTCAATATCATGCTTCAATTCTACGTTCACACAAAACGGGATAGAAAATCGGCTTTACAAGTCTACAGCCATCTACGAGAAATTGGTCTGAAACCCTCTTCGCATACCTATAAACTGTTGATTGATGCATACAGTACTATCGCACCAGTAGAGATTGAAGCTGCAGACAATGTACTTCTATCTATCGTTTCAGACCACAGCGCTGTGACCTCAAAGCATTATGCGTCGTTGCTTTACGCACGGGGTGTTTGTATGAAAAATCAAATAGCAGCCCAGGAGTTTTATAATGCATTGGTCTTAAATAATAGGGTACGTCCTGACAAGCATATTTTTCAAGCATTACTGGAATCATATGTTGTCAATAAAAGCGTGCGATCTACACCTGGTGTTCTAAAGGATATGGTTTCTTATGGAGTCGATTTAGATGCATATATGGCTAATATTTTGATTCGAGGTTGGGCTCCAGTTAACTTAGACAAGGCTCGTGGTCTATTTAACCATATTTTGCAAGCTGGAATAACAGAGCCTTCATCTTTTGAGTCTATCATTCGGGCTTACTTGTATTATGGTGATTTGGCTTCGGCTCATGAAATGCTGCATTTAATGGTTTCTCATTTATACCCGGAACCTGTTGTCGCCAAAATTCAGGCTCTCATTAATGCACATTCAACACAGACCACTAGACTAACAGAAGAGATGCTGTTAGAAAGTGTTTTCAGGCAAGATTCTTACGCATTGAATGGACTTTCTGGTACCAACAGGCAGCAAAAGCACGAGGGCCAAGTACCCCCTTCGACTGAAGTGTTTGATTCAATGCCTTCGGTTTCTAGTCGTCCTGTCTTGGTTGAATATTGATAAAATGTATGTGGGAAATTTATCGATTGAAATTTCCTCCTCGGGTTTTATTTTTTTCTAGTTTTTTTCAAGTTTTTTTTTTTTTTTTACCACTATTTAAATACTGGGATATGATTCATGTGAATTCATAATTTTATGAAAATAATTTAAGACATAATTTTAAATAAATAAGTAAATATTTTTTTTTACTTTAAATTTCTTAACTTCAGTCGCTTTTCTAATCTACCTTGTCTCATATATTCACATTACCTTCGTCCTGAACTTCTTGATCCTGGTCCTCTATATCATCTGTAGTAGCATCGATCAGGTTCATCAGTTCTTCGATGTGAATTTGGATATGTGGGTTAAGTAATGTTGCATCCATTAAATCCAAAAGTGAAGCTTTCAATATTATCTTCCCTTCTGGGCAACGGGCAATATTTTGCAAGACCAAGACGACAGTAACACCAAAAGATGGTGGACCTTTTGAAGCAGACACCATTGAAGTGGTCAAATCACCATCAACACTTGGAGTTGATAGAGAAGAGGGAGTTACCGCAGACTCACGAGGAACAATACCCTTTATAATAAATCGTTTTTGGCCATCTTCTAAATTCACAACCATGGCGGCTGCATTCTGGAACGCAGAAGTCACATTTTTAATGAAATCCACTGCAGGTAGTAGCCGCGCACCTCTGCCCTGACTCGCCCTTGCATGTGCTTCAAACTGGGATTCATAAGCTTTCCAAAGTGATATTTGGGTCACTTCACCTGTAGAATCGTAAGTGTAAGATGACCTAATCCAGCTGGTGGCACGAGCAGGTTCAGCCAGTGCATAAAGTTCTTTCAAAATATTTTCCGGGATGACAGGGGGTCCAGTTGGAACAGGTTTAGGAATAAGTCGAGGTAGCCGAATATATTCAGGTTTTGGTTTTGCTATTCCAAAAGTTAAGATTCGTATAAGGTGTTTTGTGACAGCACCGACTGGATTGCTGAGAAGGTTCCGCACATTAGATCGAAGGAGGGTGTATTGATATAAGAAATCAAGGGATGCAGTAATTAGCTCTTCATCATCAGTTAGCAAGTAAAGTAAAATCTTTACAATCAATTCTTGATTTAAAGACTGTGCCAAATGAACAGCTTTGATTAAAAAGCGGGCCAAACTTCTTAAGGCTGGAATAATGATACTCCTATCAACACTCGACAACAATATATCCACGACTGATGTAAACAATGGGTCTTTCAAAGATTCAAACTTAACTTGAAAACTAATTGCCTCCACAATTTCCAAGCACATGTGCTTGAACTCGCTATAAATATGAAGGTCGGGTAGATTCAAGCCATGAATCACAATAAACCGGCACAAATCGGAGTGTGCCAAAAACTGTGCATTCTCAGGATCAAATGAAGTATTTCTTAACACAAGCAAAGCTTCCAAAACCTTTTGTTGCTCTTTCACTGTACTGCCAGTTAAGGTCGGTTCATCTAAAGCGGAGGACGACTCTTTGTCATTTTCATTTCGTTTGCTAGCTTCCACACAAGTTGTGTGAATTCGTTTCAGTACAGTATTAGCCAATGTAGATTGAGCACGCAAGTTACATGCGTTCGGGGAGTTGTAGGAGACTTGAATAAGAGCAGCCAAAGCCCAGTCTTCCTCACTCTGAATTTGAGATTTTAGGGCCATAAGAATACGAGTCATTAGATCAGCACCACCAACCCCCGAGCCAAGCATGGGCATTCCTGTTCTTCGGTCATTTCCATTCTGCATAGCCTGAGTCATTTGAGAGCTTTGAAAAGTTTGTGGATTGTTTGCTGGAGTAATAATAGGATTTGCAATTACATTTTGAATCTGTGGCTGATGAGTGAATGACTGAAATTGAGGTTGTGGAGGAAGTTGATGTTGTTGCAGCTGCTGTGGTTGGAGCATAGTGGAGTACGGCTGAGGCTGGCCTGGTTGTTGGAAACCCATATTGAACATTGGGCCTATCATTCCTGGACCAGGACTGAAAGGCTGCTGAAATTGCTGAGGTTGTTGAGGGACGTAATTCCTAAAGTTCGGTGCATTGTTACCTTTAGACCACATTGCACCTACAGGAGTGCTATAAGCCCCATTGCCATTAATAGCTGCAATTCCCTGGAATTGTTGTTGCTGGGCCTGTATTCGACTGCTAGATCGATGTTTCGTGACATGAACTTCAGGTTTAAATAACACTCTCTGCTGAGGAGAATGTCTGAGTACTATAAGAATGAAAAGAATTATAAGTATACAATGAATAACGAAAAAAAAAAAAAAAAAACAAGGATTGTAATAATAATAAAAGTTGCTGAAAAAAAAAAATTTGGCCAAAATCCGGACGCTTATAGTTTCCTAGTATTTTGCATTCATACCTCTTCTATTTTCTTGGCCTGACGGGGAGCCTGACATGGTTTATATTTTAATCTTTTTACTTAGTGTGAAGATGAGTATTAGAATCTTAATTGACGCGTTCAAAAGAAAAATGTCCAGGCAGGATGCTTTTGGCGGAGGGTAGATGGATATTTGTTAGGGTTAGGTTTTGAACAACGCCATACTTCGAGCAAAATGATGATGAAAATGAGTAAGTATAAGGCTTATTATTCATAAAAAGACATAACAATGTGACGCTATGTAGAATCATAGAAATATTTTTTTTTGAGTAATAGGAACTTCTGTGACTTTATTTGCTTAAATATGCTGACATTTTTAAATCTGAATAAATGTACTTAAAATCGAACTTTACTTTTATAAATGTATCAGTCTCAAAAGTTCCTGTTTATCATTTGACTTATTTGTATATTGTACTCTAGTCAAATAAATATGCGACTTAGGTAAAGCTCATATTTCTTGGATAGTCGAGAACTTTTCATACATGGAGAATACCCTAATTAGAGTGAAATCGTGATTGACTCCATTTATAGCAATTATAACTCATACGTGAGAGCAATGGAAATATTTTTATTTATATTATCATTAATGAGTATAGAATTTTCAGATTTATGAGTCCAATTCAGGCCTTCCGGTCTGTTAAATATGCATCATCCAGAATAAATTTAGTCTCTACTCATAGGTAAGAGTCAAAATCAAGCAGCTCAGATCATTTTCAAACCAGCCCTAGATATTGATTTAATTTTGAAAAATCCAAATGTAATTCAGGACTCCGAAATTAGATAATAGGAATTCATATCTCCATTCCAGTTCATTCCATAGTCTTTTTCATGGAATGTCACATGATGCTTGACTTTGTGACAGGATTTCCAAAACCAACTAGAGCGAAGCATAGCAAAATAAAAATTGGTTGGCATTATTCAGTATAACGGAGGATACTAATCACAAAGCTTAAGTTCTGTCCAAGTACCAATTAAAATTAATTAGTGAAAGAAAGGCCATTTATATGATCTTTGCAGCGAACTTATTAGAAATTAGAAATTGGCATAGTTCTGATTAAAAGTTTGTTTGTTTTATATGTGAGATACTTTTTATTTCGTAGTTAGATCCAAAATCAAGTCTTCCTTATTAAAGGCTTCTAGAATTGATATTCTAAATATAAATCCTTTATATACTACTCAATGGCTACAAGCATTAGCTGAATACTTCATAAATTGATTTTTTCTATATTTCAGACGTTTATTACCTTTGCAAATCAAGAATCTCAACTTCGAGATTCTGTTAGTTTCACTGAACCAAAGAAGGTTTAGTACATAATCTCGATAAATGAGTTGGTCGGTAAATAGTGCTAGTACTATTTAAAGATAGGGTCAGGCCCTGAATATTAAAAGAAATTTTAATATCAACCAATTTTGAGTCCTTGAAATGCACAGTATAGTTCAGTGAGGAGCACACACCCCATGACGCATGACACTTTGTTATCATATTCAGTATTTGGGATTTTTGATTATCTTTTAAGGCAGTAGTTGTCTTAACGATATCATTCTTCTATTATCAGATTATAATTGGATATGTTGATCAACAATAGGTTCCTCATCAAGTAGGACTGTTAGTAGAATCATGTTTTTTTATTTCATTCTTTGGCAAGTGCTAACTGTGCTTTCTTGATACCATGTCACACTCTTGAGAAGGTTCTCATAATTGGCACTGAAATATTACAATATGTTTTGTACCTTTCAAGAATTATTCGCATAGTGTTTGTTCATCCACATTGTATTACACAATGTCTTAACGTCTAAGGTTCTTTTAAAGTTTCTTGGAAACTTTTGGTATACTCTTTAGCTCTTGATAGATTAGTTCATTCTCTCCTTCAGCCTCAGCTTTCTTCCATCGTAATGTTTCATTCATGGTCTTTAAACGGTCTATAATATCACCACATTGTATTTAGATATTACTAGATCACTCGTCATAGATTCGTTTCATGTAAATATGCAGTATAGACCTCTAATTCATTCAGGTTAGTGGGCGCTTATTAATATATGTGTCATTGCTTGTATCCAGGTAAGGGTTTGTTGATAATAGCCAAAGAGCCAACTCACCTCCTTTGGCAAGTGGAATAACAATATTGCAGGTTTTAAGAGCCTCTATCATGGTACTTGCTTATTCGCAATTAAAGTAAAGCAAGTTATAAAATGACAGTCGAAGAAGATTTAATTGAAGATGGTCCAACTAAGGACATTATGTTGCATTTGCAGCAGTTGCTGCTTTCTGACGATATTACTACACCCATAACATCCAACTCAGGTGTTGCAAAGAGTTCTGATGACTACTTGGACCAGTTGGCACCTATTATCAAAGACGCATTGATATCACAGCATGCAGAGGAACTCACAAGTAGTTTAGAAATTATTACTCGAACTAAGGATCAGGAAATTGAAGCTCTATGCAATGGAGATCAAAACGTAAGGTTCCATGAGTACTCGCTAAGGTTTTAGTCTAACTGGAATTTAGGAATATATGGCATCTATTGAGCAACTTGACCGTGTAACCGCTGAAGCAGAGGGTCTGAAATCTATGGTTCTGGATCTGAATTCTCAGATGCAAAAGTCTGGTCAAATACTCATTGATAGAAGAAAGAAATTTCTTGAAGCCAAGACTGTGAGACTGAATGTCGATAATGCAATTGAAGCTGTTACAGCCTGTCTCCAAGTGCTAGATGTCACTAATAAGGTATATGAATTAATTCGCGAACGTCGAAGATTTGCAGCACTTAAGAGCTTGGACGAGCTGCAAAAAATTCATCTAAAAGAAGTTCGGAATTTCGGATTTGCACAAATGATTAGTATGTTATATGCTTCTTTTTTTTTATACGAGCCTAACCATTTAGATAAATCTGTGCCGGCATTAACGAAAATTGTTCGAACCGAGTCCTTGGTAGACTTGGATGCATGGATTGCTGGGTATGAGAATGCGCGTTTTTTTTTTCTCTTTTTTGATTCACCATCGCTAACAGACGTAGTTTGGGGAAATTCAGTGGAAGACTGGGAGCTGTTGCATTTGAGCAAATAGAGTCTCTACGAAACCACTGGCGAAAAATTCAGAGTGAGCATAGTAATTTGACAAAATATAAGTTCAACTCTCCCGTCGAACTGTCATTTCGCGACACGGATTTCGACTATCTTGACAATAATCAAATTCAAGAAGATCTTTCGTCTCTTTATGAATCTGCACTAGTGCACACCAGCTTAGGTCTTTCGCTCGATTTCCGAGAGCACTTTCAAAATGAATTGAAAGTCCAAAGGGACTATCTAATTCCTTCGAGTCTAGTTATACACAAGGCTTCAAACAAAGAAGAAGGGCAAGAAGGCTCGTTAAAAGAGGTAGAATTAATGTTTCAGAGTGTAGCTGGATTCTGCATTATTGACAAGATAATTTCAACTCGAATAAAAGGTTTGCGTCTACAAGATGACGTGGATGAGTTTTGGACTAGTCTGTGTCAAAAGCTGGTAGCGACATTGTCAGCAGCTTTGGAGGCAGTTTCCGATCTAGATACACTACGAAACTTGAAGACTATGTTTATTCTTTTTGTGCAGACTATGCAAAATTTTGAATTTAACATTAGTGCACTGAAAGTTCTAGTAATGGATATTTTGAGGCAGTATGAAAAGTTTTTGATCAAAAAATTTGTGGTTGATTTTCAACAAACAATTGAAGAGGATGACTACATGCCGATGGTTATTAAAAACAAAGATCTTTATTTAAAGATTGCAAATATTAGTTGGTATACCGTTGAAGACAGTGAGCTGCGAAAGCCCTTCCCTCGAATACTTCCCTTTTCACAAGTGTATCCTCTTTGTTGCGCAGAGGTGCGTAATTTCTTACAATCTTTGGAAACTTTTATGGACGACTTGGAGCATGATGAAGGTGAAGTGGAAGATCTGATTAAAAACTCGGTAGATAAGATTTTGGCTGATACAGTATGTCACTCATTTGAGGAGCGACTGAAATCTACCGCCAGAGAACAGATTGTTCAGATCTTGATTAATATGGAATACTTCCAAAATGCGTCAGAGCAGATTGAGAAATCACTTATGGAAAGCAAGACGTCTGGACCACAGGTCACGGTTTCACTTAAAGCTACAGAAAGATTTAAGACTGCACGAAAGAAAGCGGAAGAGCGAATCTTTGAACTCATCAACGCAATTGTGGATGATTTCTTAGAAATTGCCGACTATGACTGGCTCACGACGACACGAAGCACCACACCCAGTACATATTTGACAGAAATGGTGACATTTTTAAAGACAATGATGAACTCAACATTAGTGAATCTTCCCCATAGCATACGAAGTTTTCTATATTTAGATGCTTTTGATCATCTTTGCTCCTCACTGCTGAAGTTTTTAATTGATTCATCAGAATCTCTTACGGTGCAGGCAGTTGAAAACTTCGACACAGATGTCCAATATCTCGAGAAATTTATTGATGAACTTGCACGAGACTCCAATGACATGAGTTTGACAACAACAGCTCTTGAACTGAGACAAAGCATCGATCTTCTCCGATCCCAAAATATGAGCGACTATAACAACACACTGGTTCGAATGAAAAAGTACGATAGAGTTAAACCAGAGAATGCGCAAACATTGTTCCAAAAAGTGAACCATGCTCGAAGCATATCTCAAGGTAGCAATAGTGACTCTGGAGCCGGATCAGGTAACACAAAAACAAGTTCTAAAATCATGAGGTACTATAGAAAGTTGAACAGTAAGAGTAACGAGTCGAATGATGCAGCTGGCCATGGAACATGAGTGAAAGAGACAAGATAAAATTGTACGTATTATTATATGTACATATGATAAGATAATGTTTGTTCGTTTGAGTTAATTATTTTTTGAGTCCCTTAAACACGAGAGGGATATTCTTGCTTCATTACATTTGGCGTAAGTATCATTGCCAGAACCATTTTTTCGAGGTTTTCTGAGTAGGTGAAGTAGTATCAGTAGTAGATTCTGTCGGTGATGAAGATTGTGATTTAGCTTTGGCAGCTATTTGCATGTCGTTTATTCTGCTTTGCAGAGCAGCCAAGTCCTCTATATTGAGCATTAACATTAGTACATCAATAAGAGCAATACCGTAAATTTATGGATATCTGTGTATCTTTTGAAAGAATAAGAATATTAACTTACTTTCTTGTTGCAGTCTGGTTTCATCAATCTCTAGCTTCCACCAAATACAATGGGCAGTGAAGTAAGTCAGAAGTGCCACAGCTGCTACTTTACCAATAGGTAAGCCAACATCAGAAAGTTTTAAACCAGGCTATGGGCGCAAAAGGTAGTATGTACGCATTAGTTAAATTATTCAAATTAGGGGAAATAAAGACACATTGAAATCAAAGAGAACCCAGCAAATCGAGCTCAACTGGGTACCAATTGAAGATATAATAAAAGTAAACGATAATACACAATTGTTTGGGTTTCGGTGATTTTAAAAGAGAAGAGAAGCGTATAAAAACATTTCAATTTTAGAATTTGCAAGGTTGATTTAATTTTCTTACCTGTGGAGTGCTTGAACTGAGAAACCGCTGTTGTCGTTGTTGCTGAAATGCTTTAGACCTAAAACCGATATTGAGATCTGAAGTTAAAGTCTGAAGTTTAAACAAATTCCGGGGTACCGTAAGTCGAGATCTTAGCATTATGATAGTATACTGATATATAAAAGTGCCTAAGTAGATTTGTTGACCGAAGAGAAGAGAACAAGGTAATGATGCGGTGGGGTTTGGAAGGCAAAGCTGCAATGGTGGTAGAATGGAGTTTGTATGTTGATGGTTTTAATGTCCTGAGAACTTAATTCATGTTAGCAAAGTTGAATAATTTTTTCTTTTTTTTTTTTTTTTTCATCCCACTTGGAAAAAAAAAAAATTAATCTGATTCATTATACACATATACTATGCCTTCGAAATTAAACGATGAACGACACATTAAACGAGCTAAAACAAGGTTTTTAGCAAGCTCTGCTACACTTGTAAATGCTCATCCACTTGGCATTCGGCCTAGTGGTAACGCCCTACTTAGTTCTAACAGTATACCAAGGACACAGTCGTTTGGCCCTCTAATAGGATCGCTGCAAGATGAACTGATCATGACCATTATTCAAGAACTAGAAGATCCAAAGGACTTGCTGGCACTAGGACATAGTTGTAAAGCCCTGTATGGGTTCTGTTGGACTGATGAATTATGGAAACATATGGTTCATAAGTATGACCGAGCACCTGAAAAATGGTGTGGATCTTGGAGAAAAACGTTTTGGAAGGTTTCCGATGATAAAACCCCTGGGAAAGAAGAGGTTCTTATATCATGCAAGGGAATCTTGTTTTCAGATCTTTTGTATAGACCATTTCAATGTACCCAGGTGGATTATGAGCGCATTGTTAAGAGAGTGTTGGAAGAAGAGCCTGTCAAAGGTGTGATCCCAGTAATGCCAGAACGAGAAATGACTCTTGAAAAGTTTACCAATGAAGGATGGAATGGTAAACCATTCATGCTGAACTTGGAAGATGAGCGACCTGCCGCTAAATGGACAGTTAACGATTTAGTTGACAGGTTTGGTGATGTTGTCTTTCGACAAGAATACATGGACTGGAAATTAAAAGTCTACAATGAATACATGCACCAAAATGAAGACGAAAAACCTTTATATTTGTTTGACTGTGGCTCTGAGGCCATGCAAACTACCCTTCGAAAGGAGTATAGGGTTCCTGCTGCTGATGTGATTGGTGATGATCATGATTTCTTTACACTGCTTGGTACCGTAAGACCAGATCATCGATGGCTTATTTTAGGCCCTAAACGTAGTGGTTCGTCATTTCATAAGGATCCAAATGCAACATGTGCCTGGAATGCAGTTTTAGCTGGTCATAAGTACTGGGTCATGTTCCCACCAGACATACCTCCTCCTGGTATAGCTACAGACGGTGAAGAAAGTGAAGTCACAGCACCTTGTTCTATAGCTGAGTGGTTTTTAGGTGGATTCTATGATCAAGCACGGCTTCAACTACAAGAGTCATCTCAAGAAGGACAAGGACAAAGTGGTTCGTTTATGCATGGAGTATGTGGTCCGAATCAAATGATGTATGTCCCTTCAGGGTGGTGGCATTTAGTGGTCAATTTAGACGAGTGTTTAGCGTTGACTGGCAACTTTGTTCCTGCGGCAAGTTTATCCATGGTATTAGACTTTTTGAAAAATAAGCCTGACCAAATTTCAGGGTTCAAATGGGCAAAGTTACGAGCGTTATTAGACAAAACCAAGTCCATCACTCATGACGAAATCAAGAGCAACGACGACGATAACGATTGTTTATGTGATGATGATATACAAGATGATGCCGCTAAGCAAGTGTTCGATTTATTTATTAACCGAATAAAAGAATCGGAATCGGAATTGTTTTCAGAAAAATTAGAAGGTGCGTTGGAAAAACTTGGACGGGTTGAAGAGCAGCGACAGAAGGCTCGAGATCGGGAAGAAGAACTGATGAATGGCGATGGTAAAAGTAAGCAGTGGCATACGCTAGTTGATACAGAAGAAGCCAGTTCTTTTTCGTTTGGATTTTCGTTAGAATAGGTAGTTGGTATATAGTTGGAGATGTTTATATAAGGCATTAATCTTTTGTAGTTATTTTCTAATAGTTGATATTTATTTTCTGAATTACATACATGAAAAGAACAAAAATATATAATGAGATGTACATTTCATTTCAAGCAATCAAAAAACTTGTAAAATAAAAGGAAGATTTATATTATATGAATATATATAACAAAAAAATACTACACAAACAAACTTAATAAAACAACAAAATGATATATATACAACTTAGTATATAAAAAAAAAAAAGGGAAAGAGAAAGAAAAAACCAAAAGCCAAGACGAAATTAACCAAAACAACGTTACATGATGGTGCAGATGCCGCAAAACTTTTTACTTTCTTCCTTCTTGGGAGCAGTGTCTACGGCTTGCTGGGTGGAGCGGCCAGACTTAGCAGCATCAGCACCAGACTCCTTGACTTTAGTAACGGGTGCAACAGCGGCAGCAGGAGCAGCATCAGCCTTGGGCTTTTCCTCAACAACAGGAGTGGCAGATTCAGAAGATGATCCAAAAGACTTGGCGACAGTCTCAGCAAAGGTCTTACCTTGAATGAAAGCGACTTCTAATTCCAAATCAGAGGGTTGTCTGGATCCATCGCCTCCGGCATAAGTACCTGCACCCCATGGGGAGCCTCCATGAACCTCGTCAAGGTTAGAGAGCTGAGCAAATGTGTTTTTGTATCCAAGAGGAACGTAGTTCAGGCCATGATGAATGAAGGTCGAAATGGAGTTACGGACCGAGGTTTCTTGACCACCGTTAGGGGATCCGGTGGAAACGAACAAACCAACGAATTTTCCATGGAGGGTTCCTTGAGCCCAGAGACCACCGGTGGCATCCCAGAAGGACTTGAATTGAGCAGGATAAGTTCCGTATCTAGTGGAGAATCCAAAGAGGAAACCGTCGAACTGAGCCAAGTCATCGACGGTGATAACGGGAATGTCGGAAGGCTTGGGAGGAGCATGCATTTTGTCCAGGACCTCTTGGGGAAGGGTTTCTGGGATTTGGAAAATAGAGGCATCAACGCCAGCGGCTTTGAGACCTTCTAATTCCTTGTCAGCCATGGTCTTGACGTGACCATAGGTAGAGTAGTAAATGACCTAAGAGAGATGTGACGTTAGCAATTGATTGAGGAGTGGTGTGATGGGGAGGGTATACATACAGCAATCTTGACCATTGTTTGATAGTATTAGAAATTAAGTTGAGGGACGAAAAGAAGGAAGGTGTTTGTTGTTATTTGGTTGGCGTTTTAAGAGAGTGGCAGGCAGGGAAGGCAGTGTTTAAATAGATTTGAAGTGATGGAGAAAAGCCAGGAAGGGTGGAAATAAAACAAGAGGAGTAGGAGGAAGAAGAAGAAAAAGAAGAATTGAATTATAAATTATAAATTAAAAATAAATAAAAAATAAAAATAACAAAATTCAGCAGTAGAATAAAAAAGAATCAAACATTGACATATATTATAACTATATATACATATATAAATCTATGGTAGTAGTAGTTTTTTGTATTTGTCAAAAGTGAATAATTTTGTATAATCTGGTAGAATTTTGCTAATTTTACTATTTGGGAGTTTTAAACGGGGAATTATTTGTATTGTTATGTAACAACTTAGTCATTTTGGTCTTGTAGTAATGTTGAGTAATGTGAAATATTATATAATGACGTATATAATATTACATAATGACAGATAAAAGCCCTTAGTAACGTTTAGTAAAATCTCACAAACGAAAACAAACAAAAAAAAAAAATTAAAAAAATTTAAAAAAATTCTTCCGAGCGGCTTGCATTTTGCCTGCATTTGGTCCGCATTTTGCCTACATTTGCTATTGCTATGGCAGTGACTTTAAATTGTACTTGTTTTAGGTTTTTGTCAGAAATTACTACAAAACGGCAAATGGACAAAATGGACAAAATGGACAAAATGGACGAAATGGACGAAATGGACGAAATGGACGAAATAGACAAAAGATCAAACGTGTGGAGAGAATGAGTAAAACTGAGTAAATGCAACCATCACCATGTTGGTGTTATACAACACAGTAGCTGTTGTTGTTGTCGCTGAATGATATGTCATATATTATACGGTAGTCCCTATAGTATCTCTAAAAGTCTTCATTACATCATAATTAAGTCATTTATCTCTTGCCAAGTTTATCAAAGTTTAATACGCTGGTATTAAATTGTACTAAATTATTGTTAAATACTGCTAAATAACCATATTATTAAATTTTACTAAGTTTGTTGCACAATTTGGCCTGAAGCATCAACGCGTTGTGGCTTTGATTGCTCTGTGCCAATTGTAATTCTTGTTTAATCAACACGATGTTGATATTAAGTTGTCGTTGTTCAAATTACAGATATTTATAAATTATTTAGATATTCACGTATTAATCAGTTCTTAGGTCATGTTTTAACCATAATTTGGACCTAACCCACTCTCGACAAAGCAACTCATCGCAATTCTCCTTTCAATTCGACATTCAATTTTTGAGCCTTGTAAGAATTGCGAAATGCCAGAAAAAACCTCTCCCAAATGTAAAAAAACGTAACTGAATTAAACTTATTCAATAATAAATAATAAAAAAAACAAAATAAAAATAAAAATAAAAATAAAAAAATCATATAAGAGCATCCTCCTTCCCTTTCTTGTTTTCATTTTTTTTTTCTTTTCTTTCTCTCTCTCTCCATCAATTCAATTCAATTCACTCTTAATAAACCCACATTTCAATCCACTACTCCACACAATGGCTCCTAAAGTCGCTATCATCTACTACTCCACCTGGGGTCACATCCGTAACCTTGCCCTCTCTGTCCAGAAGGGTGTCGCCGCTGCTGGTGGCGCTGCCGACCTTTACCAAATCCCTGAGACTCTTTCCGGGGAAATCTTGACCAAGATGCATGCTCCCCCCAAGTCTGACGACCCTGTCGCTACTCTTGATACCTTGACCAGCTACGACGCTTTCTTGTTTGGAATTCCTACTCGTTACGGTAACTTCCCTGCCCAGTGGAAGACCTTCTGGGATACCACTGGTGGTCTCTGGGCTTCTGGTGCTCTTGCTGGCAAGTACGCTGGTCTTTTCATTTCTACCGGTACTCCCGGTGGTGGCCAGGAGGTTACTGCCCTCAATTCCCTTTCTACTCTTGCTCACCATGGCATCATTTATGTTCCTTTGGGTTACAAGAACGCTTTCGCTCAGCTCAGCAACCTTAACGAGGTTCATGGTGGTTCTCCTTGGGGTGCTGGTACTTACGCTGCTGGTGACGGTTCCAGAACTGCTACTCCTTTGGAGCTCGAGATTGCTGAGATCCAGGGCAAGTCTTTCCAGGAGACTGTTTCCAAGGCTTTTTAAATGTCAATGTATAAATAATAATCCATTACACATGATGTAGATTTGAATATATATAAAGTGTAATGCAGTTATTCCAATACAATTGATTTTCAAATAATGTGATTTAATTAGGAGATTTATCTGTCCGATATCGTAACCTTAGTGAGGTCTTGTTTTCTGTTGATTGGTTTCTGTTCCATTACGAGACTTTATGTTTTGAACTAAAATGTCTCTTGATTTACAAAGAAATTGAAAAAAAAAAGGTGAAAATGCTGTCCATTTCGAGTCGCCTTCATTGTAAATTTAAATTACATAATAGAGCTGTAATAAAAGGTCTTCGTTTCAATTCTCCAAAGTAACTATTATTTTATTCATAACCCTCGTGTTAAAAATAACTTGGACGGTATCACATGATATGTTGAACTCCAAATCTAACTCATACTTTTTTATTTTTTTCAATTTTTTTTTTTTTTATTCTTCCAATTCTCCGTAAATAATTAAGTTTTCTTTTTTTTTTTTTTTTTTTTTATTTCTTCCCCTAACATTATACATCTATATATATGGCTCTTAATACACTTTACTACGACACCTATTAATAAATAACAACCAGCCAGCCATCACTAGCACCGACAATCCCTCTTGTCTGATCTCTCCTTCAGCAGACATTATCAACTCTCAATTTCCTCTGAACCCATCTCATTAACCATACCACTGGCTTGTGCTATTCATTTCATTCGCTAGGCTGACCAGTGGTTATTCTCCACGCACATCTCATAAACAAGTCAGCACTGAAACACTCCATATATAACTCAGTTCTACAAAGTGTTTCCAAATCCTCTTAAAAGATTATTTTGGCCAACTTTGTTTTTTTGTTTCGTTTTTTTTCTTTGCTCAATTTCCACAACCATTGATCATACTCTCATCTTGATGTAATGGAATTCTTTACGTCTATTCCTGACAACTACCAACATCTTAGTGCACTTTATGGTCGTCATTATGGTGGTGCTGGTGGTGAAGACGGAGGTACTCACAAACCACCTTATGTCCGTACATTCCATCGTCCTCATATCCCCGTTATATTCCAAGTTGTCATAATACTGTTAGTGATATGTCCTCTTTTTATACTGCGCCATTTTGAAAAACCCAGACGCCGCATGGGTGTTTGGCTGCTGGATTTGGCCAAACTAGCATTGGGTTATGGTAGCGCAGAACTCCTACTCGTCATTCTAATCATTCCATATACAAGCCTACTGAATAGAATGATTCCTCCCCCACCGGGATTTTCATCTCAACACCCATTTCCTCCAGGGTCCGACTGGAAGGATCATAAAAAGTGGCCAACAAAAGAATTTGGCCAAGAACCTAATAGCAAAGAGGACCCGAATGGCAATCAGCCCAGTTCTCATTCTGCCAACAAAAATTATAATGCACTTCGGTTTGTCCAGCGTTTTGAATTTCTTCAAACTACTTCACTGACCCTAAGCACCCTCGAGGTGTTTCCTGGAGTGTTTCTAATCTATGGGCTTTATATGCTACTTTTGTTCCTGTCATATCGTGCCAAGCTTTACTGGATCAAAACCTTGCGTCGACCCAGATTAGTAAGAGACCCGGCCCGTGGATGGATTATTCGGTCACATACTACTGACGGAGATGACCTTTATGACCCGTTTCTTTCAGACAACGAGAGATATTCACGAGCCAGTTTGGGTTTTGTCAGTGGTAATTATAGTCACCCAATCCGTGTCAAGTGGTTTGTGCAACAGGCTGCTTGTTTCACTCTTTCAGTCTTTATAACCAGAGCCATTATAGTCAAGATCTGTGTCAGTCTACCAGGGCCGGTGAACTGGTTGAGAATGGCTTTGTTTGGTTGGTACGAGTCTGTTTCGTCGATTCCAGCCCGTGCGTTTCTGTTAGGTGTATTGATTCCATCTATTTTGTACTGCGTTGAATTTTGCGTGTCTGATTTTATGTTGCGGTATCGGTCCAAGCCAAACAAAGGGTCCTTACGTTCGTTTGCCTTGTATAATCGCAGTGATCTTGAAATGCGACGGCGACAAGATTGTGAGAATGAGAATGAGTTTGAGCTACACGAATTAACACTCCCCCGTTTACATGAGGATTTTGAGATCCGGAGTGTTATTGTTACTGCTCCACACTCCACAACTAGCTCAGGCTTGAACTCGCCGTTGGATTCTCCTTCCGCCTTTTCACAAACCTCTGCAGCTAGTTCTTCCTACGATTTATATACATCCCCGTTTACATCATCTTCATTAGGTCCCCACTCATCGTCCTCTACGTTCCCTCCACCACTAGGGCGTCGTTTGGGGACTTCCGATGATAACGATGAAATTCTGCATAATACTGGTAGAAGTAAGGTTCCATCGGAGGACCAGCAGGAGCAGCACCACCAACCATCTCGGTCATCACCACTGCAATCTCCACCGACACGACCCGCACCACCATCACCACCTGAGTCTGTTAATGTTGTTGGTGGATTACATTACGGAATCGTAACAGCCAGTTTGTTGAATACAGCAGCTGTTAGTGCGACCGCTATATCGCGACCATTAATGTTTGGAGGACCTAGTTTCCCAGTTGTACAAGATGCAGATGGAGAAAGAGGAGATGGACATGCAAATACGGCGCATCATTCACATAAGCAGTCTCAGCACTATGATGAGTTGAGGTCAACTAAACCGTTGTCGCCTTCGGTGGATGCAAGTGGACATGTGTTACGGAGTCGCCAAGGGCTGGATAGCGGTAACGGAGAAGGAGTAAAAGAAGAAGAAGTGGGCCAGAGTCATCAAAGAAGTGATACTTGTGTTGAACGATCTGGTGGTTTATCAGACAACAACAACAACAATAACACTGGCTGTGATAGTAATTTGCAAGCAAGAGTTGAAAGCAATGAAGAGAGCAACATTGAGTATATCAATGGCCATGACAATAGGCCAGAAGATAATGTTGGGACTACCATGAGTACGACTATGACTACAATTACTACGGAGGAAGAGCAGCAGGCGAAGCAACAGCAGCAGCAGCCTGGACAACTACGTTCTGAGACTAGAACAGAAACAGAAACAGGAACAGAAACAGCCAACAACACCATAACCACGAGTAATACAAGCATAACATTATCGGGTGAGGATGTTGATCGACTTCCTAGTTATGATGATAGTCAACGGCAGCAACGAGAGTTACTTCGGAACCCTACACAAGCAGTACGACACCATCATGTGATAAGTGAGATGAAGCGAGTATAAGATTATTGTTATTATTATTATTTATTGTAGTTGCATATTAGTTAGAAGGAGTTAGGGCGAATGTGTAGTGGTGAGGTTAAAAACAAAAAAAAAATTGGTGACGACCTGAGAGAGAAAAGTTGGAAGGGTATATAATGATGCTATGATATGTTTTATTGTTTTGTGATTTATTGTTTTGTGATTTATTGGTTGTTGTTATTATTATTATTATTTTATTTTATTATGTATGTCATGTATTATTTATTATATAGTTTTATATTGCGAGTTGATTCGTTTTGTCCGTTTGTTGGGCCCAAGTTGATGTTAGATGATGATGATAGTGGCTGCTTTTTTGCAGTATTTACAATTTATTTAATTTTTTTTTGTGACACCCAGTTGATGCGATGATGAATGGGGATTTAAAAGTAGAGTGAGAGTCCAGATGAAATCGTTTAAGTGTTGGTATCCTTCGCCATTGCATTGAGTTCTTTTCGTTTGTACTGTGTACTGTGTACTGTGTATACTTTGTACTTTGTAATTCAACTTGGTCGTCAAGTTAGTCGAGTTTGTATCTACTAAGTCTAAACGGGTAGTTGATGTCGGTCTAAACGGGGGATAGTTGGTTGGTGGTCCAGTCTTCTTTTTACACAGGCAGGTGCTAAATACCATTAGAAGAAATTTGAAATTGTTCAACGAGTAAAGTTTTAAAATTATTTTTTGTTTCTTCTTGTTGAGATCTTGTAAATCTTGAGCAATTGAGTATATATAACTCTCAGATATAGATCTAAAGTGTAATAATAATAATTGTAATAATAATAAACTATTCTATCCGTTATGGTGTCCAATCAGTTCTACGGTGGTATTCAAATCTAATTTTTTTTTTTGTTACTTCTTCTTCTTCTTCTTCTTGGTAGTACAAAAGCAAAAAATTGTAATGGTAAGTATACGGAACTCAAACCACCGAGAAAACTACCGGACCCGTAAGTTTCTCATTGAAGAAACAAAAGAACAAGAAACAAAACAATAAAACAATGAAAAGAAGAAGACGAGAAGGCAACAAGAAACACAAGACAAAAGGTTAATTTTTGTAATTTATAGGTAGTTACAACGGCGGTTGGGCATTTTCACACTACGAAGACTTACGTTTGCTACTTTGATTTGCTGCTTTTGATTTAAAATTTGCTCTGTTCTCGGCTGCAAAAACAACTTTTCACAGTTCAATTCAATTTTTGTTTTTTTCACAGTTCAGTTAATAAAAAACATTTGAAAAATTTCACCACCTGCTGGATCTGCGTAGTTTTTAAATTATTCTATCTTGTTGTCATTTTATCCGCCGTAAGCGTGCGCATGTGGTGGTCTTGTCAAAGTTTATTCTACTTGGCTCGACTTAGTCAAAGTCTACGTACACTCTGACTAACACCCAAATCCAAATGTTCAAATGCTCAAATGTTACTCTTTTACTCTTCTACTCTTTCGACACAGGCAGCGTTCTAGAATGGGTAAAAAATCACCACAAAAAAAGCTGTGACTGTTACTAATTAGGAAATCATTTGATACTAACTTACTCTGTCACAATGACATTGGACAGTGAAGAAAACTTTGAAGAAAACTTTGAAAAAACTTTGAGTTGATTTTGGGTTAAGGAACAAGCAAAAACAAAGTTACGTAGATTTCACTGAAACCTACGTACTATATATTCACTGACTATTATACTACAGCTTAAACAGTACTCCTCACAGTACTCACAGTACTCACAGTACTCACAGTACTCACAGAACTCACAGAACTCACAGAACTCACAGAACTCACAGTACCTTACAATAACCCCAGTGCTCAAGAGTCATGTTCACACTACTACCAGTGGATATATTCCCTCCCTCTTTCCCCCCTTCTATGACGACATGGGATCAAAACCTCCAAACTATTTAAATGGCCAATTTCCGCCTTTTAGTCGTCTGGGCAGAATGATCATCATCGTCATCATCAGCTCTCTCCTTAGCAAGGCTCCATAACTGGCTCCATAACTGGCTCCATAGTTGGCTCCATTTGTTAAGAAAAAAAAAAAAATTCAAAGCTCCGTTTTTCTTTCATGTTCACACACTCACACCCATAGTGTTGTTGCTGACACATTGCATATTTTCTTGCATATTTAGGCATCAAAGGTAGTATATGTTAAATAATAAATATAGATGAACATGGCCTAATTCAGAAGTTATTTAACTGAAAACAGAAATAAAAACGATAAATGGGTTACAAACAAAAGAAAAAAAAATGAAACGTAAAAACCAGTTAACTACTGGGCTGTTGCATGATACAACTATGGTCTCAAGCGAACAAGGTATGTGGTTCTAGGTTAGCACTTTGGTTAGTTTTAAATATGTGCCAAATGCAAAGTATACTACAAAGTATACTACAAAGTACTACTACTACCACCACCAAGTACTTCTATTTCGTTTCTTTTCTTTTGTTGTGGTTAAAAACCTCTTTTGTTTTTTTGTTTTTTTGTTTTTTTGTTTTTTTGTTTTTTTGTTTTTTTGTTTTTGTTTGCATTTTCTCTCTTAGGGCCAAGCAACTGCATCTACACAACGAGTAAGCCACTGTATGGATTTCGTGAAAATTAATGAAAATTTTTAACAAAATTATTAAAAGTATTAAAATTATTAAATTGTCATAAATTTCATAATAAATTTCATAATACATTCAGTTTTCTGCAGGAGAAAATATTCAATTTAATAATTCAAAAATTCAAAATAATAATTTTCCTCTCAACTGCTCAATATCTTATATATAAAACCCCCATCGCTTCTCTCCTTCCTCTTTTTCTTTCCTTCCTTTCCCTTCCTTCTTTCTTTTCTCTTCTTCACCTATCGTCTGCCTTTGGCACCTATCCAACTTACCGTCAGTCCTTTTTACATACTCCCTCCACTCCTTTTACGCGTGATACTTGTATGTATATTTAACTCCATTCCATATACTCTTTGTTGTTCTTTTTACCCCCTAGTCATCCTACTCAACCCCCTTTTTTTTCGCTTCTTCTTCTCGGGTTATTATTATTCAACAGTACACTAATCATCTATTAGAGAGCAGGCTCAAATCACCGTTCTTTTTTTAAACTCTGTCCGTCCTACACGATTATAACTTTCTAACTCGATCCTTATATTAACTCCGACTCTGTACAATGCTTTTCTCTTCAAAGCTCGTCGTGGCCGCCTCTATGGCCCTCTCAACCCTCGTGGCTACCGCCCAGCCCATCCATCTTCACAACTTGCACAAGCGTGAAGCCCAGAACGTTGTCACCGTTGTTGTAACTGTTGGCGCTGACGGTGTTGCTGTCCCTGCTGCCACCACTTCTGCTGCTCAAGTCGCCGTCTCTTCTGCTGCTGCCGCCGTTGTTGCTTCCAGCTCCTCCGCCGCTGCTGCTGCCGCCTCCAGCTCTGCTGCCGCCTCCAGCTCTGCTGCTTCCTCTTCCTCTTCTTCTTCTTCTTCCTCTTCTTCTTCCGGCATCTCTGTTAAGGGAATTGTATACTCCCCCTACAAGGTCGGTGGATGCAAGACTGCAGATGAAGTCAAGTCCGACATTGCCCAGCTCTCTTCCTACGACGTTATCAGAATCTACGGTGTTGACTGTGACCAAGTCCCCAACGTTCTTGCTGCTCTTGGTACCGGCCAAAAAGTTTTCCTCGGAATCTACGACGTTACTGCTATTGAATCTGGTCTCGCTACTATCAATAGCGCTGTCTCCAGCTACGGTTGGGACATTGTCCACTCCATTTCCATTGGTAACGAGTTGGTTAACAATGGTGCTGCTACCGTCGACCAGATCTCCAGCTACGTTGCTACTGCCAAGACTGCCCTTACTTCTTACGGTTACACTGGTCCTGTCGTCTCTGTTGATACTTTCATTGCCGTCATTAACAACCCCGGTCTCTGTGCCATTTCTGACTACATTGCCATCAACGCCCATGCTTTCTTTGATGGTGGTGTTGTTGCTGCTGACTCTGGTGAATGGGTTCTCCAGCAGATCCAGCGTGTCTGGTCTGCTTGTGACGCTGTTGGTGTTCAGAAGACTGTCTACGTTACTGAGTCCGGTTGGCCTTCCCAGGGTGACTCCAACGGAGTTGCCGTTCCTTCTGAGGAGAACCAGTCTGCTGCCGTTTCTTCCATCAGAGAGACCGTTGGTGACTCCTGCATTTTGTTCACTGCCTTCAACGATCTGTGGAAGACTGACGGACCTTACAATGCTGAGAAGTACTGGGGTATCTACAACTAAAGGGAGACAAAACAGGTTTATTGAGGTTTTTTATTTTTTATTTTTTTAAATATTCTGATACATCTGATGTACCCTTTGATTTTTAATAGAATTTTTTAATTAAAAAAGGAATAAACCTCCAATAAATGAAATATTTTACCTCTCTTGATCTTCTATATTTGATATTTTTGTTTTTAGATTTGTAGTAGTTTATTATAGATTTATTTTTAACTTATGAGTTCACAATTCCCTTGGTCAAAATCTTTGCAAAAACTTGTAATATAAACACTCGCTACCAAAAGTATTATATTGTACTCAAAACATAAAACAAGAAAGAAAGAAAAGAACCTGGAATGAATCAATCAATCAAAAAAAGAACTTGAAATTCCAAAAAGCTCAAAATCACTCACTCTCTTGATCTGAAAAATGATCACAGAGACTAATCGTGAAAAATGAACCAACAACGAACCCCTATAAATTTAAAGAAACCCCCCTCTCCGTTAGTTGAAATTAATTTTAAATTAATGACGTCTATAATAAAAAATACATGTACATATATATATTGAAATATAAACAACAATAATGAGCCTTAACCAAGAATAATACTCCTTTTTCTTTTGGTTTAAACATCATCATGTTAACATAAAAATACCAAGACATTTAAGGGATTTTGAAATTTGTGTGGAGAAAAATAAAATAAAAGACTTTGAACATTTGAGGGAAATACAAGTAAACAAAACCAAAACTTGTTACTGCCATAACAACAAGTATCTTGTTTTTTGTTTCTTTTTTTCTTGTGGTTGTTTTTGTTTTGTTTTTTACATTCTCTTTACTCCAAATCGAAACGTTGAATCAACATCATCTCATTTATAACCAACCGGGCTTTTAATCTCATTATTCTTATACATATATATATAGTAACAACCAGTACCTGACATTGTATTTATAGTGAAGTGTATATTCTCATATACCTAAATATAAATAAAGAAAGTTTAACATATACAGTATATAAATCTTATATATACCTAGACTACATGTGAATAGGCTTGGAGTAAGCAGCCATGGCGGCCTCTTTGAAAGCCTCAGCTAACGTTGGGTGAGCATGGCAAGTTCTAGCCACATCTTCTGAGCTGGCTCCATATTCAATGGCTAACCCTGCTTCCGCAATCATTTCACCGGCATTAGGGCCAATAATATGAACACCCAGAATGCGATCTGTTTCCTTGTCAGCCAAGAATTTAACAAATCCATCGGTATCCAGGTTAGTCTTTGCTCTGGAATTGGCAAGGAATGGGAATTTGCCCACGTTATATGCAATACCAGCTTCCTTCAGCTGCTGCTCGTTTAAGCCAACCCAAGCCACTTCAGGATGAGTGTACATGACAGATGGAATTACGTCGTAGTTGACATGGCCATGTCCCTTTTGGATATACTCAACTGCAGCAATTCCTTCTTCTTCGGCTTTATGGGCAAGCATTGCACCGTATGTAACGTCTCCAATGACACGGATGTGTGAATGTTTGGTACGGTACTCAGAGTCAATTACAATTCGGCCCTTTTCGTCAACCTCAACACCAATCTTGTCAAGGCCAAGTCCAGCAGTGTAAGGTCGGCGTCCAACGGCAACCAACAACACATCGGCTTCAAGAGTTTCAGTCTTGCCTGTTTTAACATTCTCGACTTCAATCGTGACAACATCGCCCTCACGCTTAGCGCTGACGACTTTGGTGCCAGTCTTGAATTTCAGTCCTTGCTTTCCAAGAATCTTTTGAGACTGTTTGGCAACTTCTGCGTCCATGCCAGCACCAATTGCGTTTTGGAACTCAATTACTGAAACTTCGGATCCCAAACGGGACCAAACGGATCCCATCTCAAGTCCAATGATACCACCACCAATAATTGCCATTCGCTTGGGGATTTCCTTAAGTGCAAGTGCCCCGGTGGAAGTTACAATACGCTCTTCATCGACCTCAATTCCAGGGAATGGGGTTGGCTCCGATCCAGTTGCAATAATGACATTCTTAGCCTTAAGAACGGCATCTTGACCACCTTCAATTGCATCAACCTTGATTTCATTTTCACTCAAAAAGCTAGCGGCACCTTTAAAGTAGTCTACTTTGTTTTGCTTGAACAACATTTCAATACCTTTTGTGAGTCCAGTTACGGAAGTTTCTTTAGCCTGCTGTAATTTATCAACGTTGATTGAGACTTGTCCTACTTCGATACCGCGGAGCTTAGCGTCATGTTGAATTTGATGATACAGGTGTGTCGAGTTCAAAAGTGACTTGGAAGGGATACAACCAACGTTAAGGCAGGTACCTCCAAGGGATCCACGTTTTTCAACACAAGCTGTTTTGAGTCCGAGCTGAGCAGCTTTAATGGCAGCTACGTAACCACCTGGGCCACCACCAATTACCACAAGATCATGTTCAGCAGCTATAAGTTAATTAGTTAGTTATTGAATTAGAATTTATTAACGGTTGGAAGAAAAAAAATAAAGTAAAAATATATTGTATATTTTCAATCTACAAAAAAAAGGCGGGGTCATTTTTGGTTTTCGCTTGATCCAACCCAACAAAAAAGCTTACCATCTGAAGCTAATCCACGAACAAATCGAGTAGCATTAAGAGCAGTGGTGCGATATGAAGGTCGCAAAGAAGTGTGACGAGCAATACTTGATCTAAGCATTTTTTATTCTTTTTCCTTTAACTGAGTTATAGGTAGAGATAGAGTTTGTATAGGAGAGGGAAAGGGAGGAAGAGAGAAAGAGAGGAGGGAGAGTACCAAGAGGCAAAATAAAATACCAAGAAAAGGCAGAGATTTGGTTGGTGGGAAAATGTATTTGTGTTTGGGGTTAGGAAGTTATTTAAGAATTAGAAAATTGATTGATTGAACTTTTTTGGTTTTTCGTTGAACAATACAAAGTTTCTGTGGTGTTTGTATTTCTTTATATAGAGATTTCATATCGAAACCATTTATAAGAAAATCAAGTATCGAGTGTTTGGAAAATACTGGAGATTATTTGTCATTACTGGTTTTACGGTGAATTGAGAGTAGATTTATAATGCAAATTCGAGTGTTATGGGACAGATGACGATGATATGGTGATTGAGAAAGATGACATTGATAATATAATCGTTTGATACCTTGACATGTTCCAGAACATTTCCCGCCATTTTAAAATTGAAATTTTGTTAAGATCAAGATTTTATGACGGCTCTACACTGTTGTATGGACACAATTTACACACTTCATATGCGTGGGATTTGGTTTCCATAGTTACCATTGTTACCATGACTACTACCAACTTCTTTAGTTACCATGGCAATAATTCATCATCATCAGAAGATTCAGCCGTACATTGCGTACTTTTTATAACTTGATTACGAAGTGAAAAAATAAAAGTCCAATCAAAAAATAGAAACCGCAATAAACGATCGGCTCGGAAGCCTGGAGAACTGACAGACCGACTTCGTCTACGCAGCCCAGGTTATACATGCGTGCTTAACAGGAGTTTTTCAGACGCGTTTGTTTCTCTTGAAATATTTGTTCACAAGGCATTTCAACTGCGACAAACGCCTACAAGCAGCAAAAACAACGCCTTGGTACCCTGAAAAGACCCAAAAAAATCGAAAAAATCATGGGAAGGGGTAATCAATCAATCAACTGGGTTCCATATACTTCTGGATGTGTAGCGTTACAAATAATCCACGAATACTTATGTAATATAATTTTACAATTGCATATTTACAAAATCATTATATAGCCAAAACCCATACTGGGACCTTTGAAATTTATCTTTACAATAAGGTTTAACCTTCACCTGACGTACCAGTTTCTGTATCTCATCTGTGTATTAGATCAGTGTCCATTTTGAGTCATGTTACATAATGAATTATATAATAAAACATTTTTTCCACCAAACGCGCTAATCGCCCATAGTACATATTCAATACGAAGATTATTATTTCTGTCTTGTCCTAATTTTTATTTTGTATTTTAAATCTTTTTTTTACTACTCCCTCACTCCCACCCACCTCCTCCTAGACTCCTTCCTTTTTCTCACCACCCTCCTTGATTGAAATTTTGGAAAAAAATTAAAATAAATCCAAAACATTTTCATTTCCTTTTTCATTTTTAGTTCTTTTCATTCTTTATTCTTCTTTTTATTCCTTCTTTCTCCCTTCCTAACTTTTTCTTTCTCTTACCTTACCGTCTCAACCAAGTCTCAACCAAGTTTCAACCAAATCAAAACCCAACTTACCTCTCCTTAATCTTCATTTTATCCCATTACTTGTTGTTACTGTTACTGCTTTCGCTCCTTAAACTTCACCAACTTGATTTCCTTGTCACCTAACCTCTGCCAACAATTCAATTTCATCGATTCAAACCCTTGAAATCTATCATACGTACCACGTCTGCAATACTTCGACTTTCCAGTCCATTATACCTCATTAATATCTTCTTGCTAAACTCCATTCTACTACTGCGACTTCTGCGACTACCACGACTACTATTATTATTTCATGTATTAAGGCACATAATTTTTCACCTCTATTCACTCTTTTTTTTCTTCTTCGTATTCTCAGCTTCCTCCCTATAAATGGCTTATCCAGCAACTTCAGCTCCCTCAACCTTGGGGCCAGGCGGTATGCCAAGTTCTAGACGCCAAATGTTTGACGACATGCTGATACCTGAAAATGAATCCGTACCATCAACAGCTTACGCAAGACCACCTCCTCACACTCAGTCGGCCATGGGGCATCACCAAGCAATGCCCTACTCTCAACAACCCCAGAATTATAGGACCTCTTCCGCTAGCTCACATAGTTTTAATAGACCATCTTCAAGAACTTCAAGTGGAAATAGATCGTCTGCAGTGAGCCAGTCTGCAAGCTCGAAATCGGGGATTTTTGGATGGGGTAAGAAACATGCAGCGTCCCATAACGACTTTGATGATGACGAAGGCATTGACACTGTTGGCTATGATATGAACATGTCTGGAAACAGTGGTTACGGTGCCAATGACGTGCCCGATCTTTCCATGAAACAGTTGGCTGGCTTGAGAGATCGTGATAGATATCCAACAATGGGACCAAATGACCCTAACGCAGGTCGCACAATGTCTATGACCAATTCCTTTGATACCACTCCTATTATTCCCACATTTGGCGGTGGCGACGGGAAACGAGTTAATAAAGATTACCGCAATAACATGATATCGTCTCGTAATCAAATGATTGGAAATGATAATGGATATTCTCATATGCATCATATGGGCCCTGGACCAGGGTATGGCGGTGGCTACGGCCCCAGATCTCCCACAGGCCCTAACGGCCATCCAATGGACCCTAATGAAATGATGAGATTACGGTCCATGTCCAATTCAACAGCCAGTCTCAAAAACTTTTCTTATGATCCAAATTTACCCTATGATTATCCTAAGCCTCAAAACCCCGGTGCTGCTGGCCGTTCAATGTCCATGGGTGGCTATTCTCGGGGTCCTCCTCCTCCTAATTTAATGCCCATGATGAATGGCCCCCCTAGTCCCACCGGCGGCCACACAGGCCCTAATCAAAATCACCGTCCTCCTGGCAGGAAATCTCTTCCGTCTCATGCCAATTCACCACCAGTTTCCTCAAATCTAACCCATTCAAGAAGTAGTAGCAAATCCAGTTCCCCGAGTCCTGCTGCAAATAGCATGTCTCGTCCAAACTCACAGGCTCTCTCTGCTTCTTCTTCTCCTGAAATCATCTCTATCACATCTACTCCAGCCGTTACCAAGCCTTTTCTTCCTTCTACCCTTACAACTACTGCATCTACCATGACTGATGTCATTCCAACTATTAATCGTGCAACATCACCTGTCCCTGTTCCAGAAAGTCTTGCTATTAAGACATCTGTCCCTGGAATCGACAGATCTGTATCTCCAGTTTTAATCCCTAGTACCGAATTGATCGATGAAGCATCTTCTCCTGTTGATACATTTCCTGAACAGAAATTCTTTTCTGAGCCAGCTACTAGTGATAGATCTGTTTCACAAACCCCAGATGTTTCTCAGTCTGCCCCAGTTTCTGCTCCAGATCCTATTCCTATTGTTACTCCAGCTCCTGCTACTGCCACTGTCCTAATATCAGTTCCAGTTTCAGCAGATTCGCTAAGACAAATAGAGGATCTTAAACATCAAAATGTCAGACTTATGGATGAAGTAAGATTGGTAACCAGTGAACTTGCTGACTCAATTCGGAGAGAACTCGGCCTGTCCGATATTTCTTCAAGTCCTGATCAATTCACAGAAAAACTCACAGAGCAAACCCTAGAGGTTTCCGCGCTACCTAAGAATGAAGCAATTGAGGCTCTTTCATTAAATCATCGTGAAAGAGCTACTCTTGTGATCAATTTACAATCTGAGCTTGACGCAGAACGCCGAAAACGGATGATTGCCGAAGAGAATTTGTATGCCAAAGACAATTCCATCTCTTTGAAATCATTATACGATTCTGCTGAACTTGAGTCTCGTTTAGCTTCCAGTACACATGAGTCCACAACTAAAAACATGGAGAACGAATCATTAAAAGAACAACTAAAAGAAATGCAAGAAAAGTACAAAGCACTAGAAGATGAGACTAGCCAATTGAAAAACGGTACACTTCCTGAGTTAAAGTCTCATGTTGAAAGTCTAGAGCTTCTTACTTCTGTTGGTAATCCGGTCGAACTATTGCAAACTATTGATGAACTTAAGGTGGAGAATAGGAAGCTATCTGGTCTCGTTGAAGAAAACTCCAATTGTGGTCCAGTAGGTGAAAAAATTAAGGCCATCGAGTCTCAAAGGGATGCCCTCCGTGAGGCTCTTAGATCACTACGTGAGCGCAAAGATCACGAGATACGCCAATATGCAGAGCGTGTTCGTAATCTTGATGCTAAACTTGAGAAGGAGCGCGTTGTCAACTCTCAGTTCCAGCGTAAGTTGGTACAAGGTATGCGTTCTGCTACTTCTACCTCTACTTCTCAACCTGCCACTTCTCATTCTCTTACTACACCAAATGACCGAATGTCACCACACTTGGAGTCATTCAACTTGACATTACCAAAGCGACATGTACCTCCTTCCCAGCTTTCAATTCCTACCGGTGGCATCTCCAGTGGCCCCATAACTCCCAATACTCCAAGAAGCGGATCTCCTGCTCCAAGTTTGCCACGCTCTGTTTCTCCTTCACTTGGAATATCGTCAGACCCTTCGTGGATTGAAAGACATCGTGTGACACCACCTCCTACAGGCCGACTTGATCACAGCCCTGTGCCTTCAATGGGATCTATATATAGCTTCAAGAGTACTATTTCTTCATCATCGCTCTCTCTTCCAAATGGCAGAAGCGAGCAAATTCCTCTTTCTCTTGGATTCAACAGCTAGACTATTTATTAATTCCACGTACTAGTTTCACATTATCATTATTTGCCATTTGTTATTATTATTATTGTTATTATTATTTTTATTTTTATTTTGTTTTTTTTGTTTAATATTTTCAGTTAGTTACTGGGGGAGTTACCTTCATTACAATGAGTGCGTGTATATACCTAATTTTATCTTATCATGAAATCTCACTTTTTTTTTTTGGGTCGGATTAACTTTTCAATTTTTTTTATGGAACTTTTTGGTGATTGCGTTTGCTTTGATTTGAATAGAACCATGACTGGCCATTTCATGTAACCACCACATCTCCAACGTTGCGATAATGAAATTCAAGAAAAATCAAAAACTTATATAAACCAGGACTTCTGCCCGTTCCATTCTGTTTCAAAAATTTATTTTTCTCTTTATCTTCTTTCTTAAGATTCTAACAACTTTCATTCTAAGGATATTGGCGTTCTACAACTACAGCTATCATAACATAAGCGTAAGTACTCATAGCTTCTGTTATAGGAGATAAGAAAACAAGCACTTTAACTCTACTCTTTTTCTTGTCTCTTATTCAAATTTACTCTTATACTTCATCTCTCTAAATCCTTCTTTGTTGTTCCCTGTTTTTCATCGCCAGTCCCTTGATCTCTCCCAACTGTTGTCCGAAAAAAGTAATCACACGTAGCTCGTATTATTAGAGTTTTTGAAGTGTAACTTTTCACTTTTCCACTCCCCATATTCGATTCAACCTTGATTTGAATTTCTGCTACCTGGTCAATTCCTATGGCCAAGGCTATACATTTTTTTATATTCTAAACACCACACTTTCTGACCTTCACTAGATAATCCACCTATTTATCCAACAGATAGCCTAAATCTTGCCATGGCCAACAACCTGTCCTTGTATTTCACCAATATTGGCGAAAAGACCAAAAAGAAATCTTCTCTTGTTGAATGGATTCATTTCCAAATGTTCCATGCTGCCCTCGAGCTTCTCTATTTTATTCTGCGAACTTATACATTTGCTAAATATCTGTACCATCGCGCCCAAATCATGTGGTTCAGTCTTAATTTCCGCAAGAATCGCACTCCCCAGCTCATTAGCCAAGATGTTTCTTCTCTTCCTAAGATTCCTCGACATGTGGCTGCCATTTTGAAGCTGAAACAAAACAAAAAAGGAGCCGGTCTTGATCGTCTTTTGGACCAGACTGGAGACCTTGCCTCTTGGTGTATTGGGGCTGGCATATCTGCCCTAACTATTTACGAGCGGAATGGCGTTCTCAAGGCTCTTGATCCCAAAGATTTCCAACAACGGATTTCAAAAAAACTTGAAAAAGTTTTTGGAGCTTCTGAATTGCCTAGAATTAATGTTAAACTTCCTCATATGAAGATTAATGAATCAAGCTCTGTGTCTGAAGAAGTTGATTTAGTTATTACCTTGATTTCTGAAGAAGATGGCCGTAAGTCACTGGTTGATCTTACTCGTAGTCTTGGAGACTTGGCCCTTCTTAAGAAAATAAATGCCCGGGACATCACTATTGCGTCTATTGATACAGAATTAAAGCATCTAATATTGGATGAACCCGACTTGGTTATTCTCTTTGGGCCAAAAATTGATTTGGATGGCTTTCCTCCTTGGCAAATGCGTCTGTCGGAGATCTTTCATCTTCCCGACAATAATGAGCAGGTATCGTACCCTGTTTTCCTGAAGAGTCTAGAAAGATATGCGGGTTGTAAGATTAATGTGGGCAGATAGAGAAAATGTTTGTTGAATCAGAAAAAGTGAAATATTTATTTGCATACTCAAAATAAGATAGATTGAAACATGTTAAAAAGAAAAATAATACCTTTAATAAACTATTTATTCATGCTATTTTTTTTTTTTAATTCTTATTATCCATGAGTTGTAACTTTTTCAGGCTCACTCCTAGGTTCAGCTGAGTATTTGGAACTCTGGATTCACTGTTAAGTAAAATACACGCAAGGTGTACAATCGTGTACTACCTCCCTAGCTTTTCAGTATTAACCTAATTATCCAAGGATAATGACTTATAGACAATTAGCAAAGTAACTTAAAGTACCAAAAAACAAAGACATAAAGGCAACCGAGTGAGTAGAAAAGTAATATCAAACGAAATTGAACAATGAATTGAAGATAACACATCATGCAGTCTATATAGAATAAATAATAATATGCATTTGAGTAAAACTGAATAGTTATGAAGAAAATCTAAAGTAAAACAGTAGGACCATGAACTAATTTTGACAAGTTTGTCAAAGTCGATCTATAATTCTAATCCGTGTGTCCTAACGTATTGGCTTAGTCCTAAAAACCCAAGCACCCGTAGCCCTATCAAAGGATATGAATTCATGATTTGGCATTTTCTTGAGTCGTTCTAAATGCATCTTATATAAGATATGATTCGGATCCTTAATAGGCTCTCTCGTTTCTCTTGAATGAGCCCAGACACCTTCAAGTGACACAATAGTATTCACATTAAGTCCTTCACCAGGGAGAGGTCGTTCAACACCTTTAAAAGTACCATAATTCTTAAATGTCTTTGAGGGAGGATATAATGCGCATGCTTTTGGAACAAAGATAACAACCTTATCGTAGATTTGAGAGTCTTGTAAAAGATGAGATCTTTTTTTGTTCTTAATTAAACCATTGTGAGAGTTAATATAGGTAGTATTATAACTTGTTTTGCCGCCGCTGTTAATTATAAATGAAGACAAGTCTACCGGATCTAAAAACTTAATACTACCAAATCCCTTTCGGCCAATACGAAAGTTACAGACTTGTTTGAGGTTATCTATTGTCATCTTTTGAAGGTTTGATTTGCAAGGAGACATCCCATATCCATTCTCGTTTACAAAATCTTCATCAGACCTGGTAATACGTTGCGCAGGAGACGCGCTCATTAAAAATTCTGAGGTCAATCCAATAGAGTCAAATGAACTCTGTCTTGCATCAGTCTCAGTAAAAGACAACCTCTTAGAATTAATCTTGTATGTATAAACCACAGATTGTTTATCAATCCTATCAGGCGTACTAACAATACCGATTGCTTTCGAACTTACATCATACATTGAGTTTCCGGAAGAAGCAGCAGCACTCAAGAAAACTGAGGGTACAACTGGTTTGCCTTGGCTTACGGAAGTAAACAACGATGGATCGAAATTAAACTCAAAATTTGAGCCAAAGACACCCATTGTATTGGTCTGGCTAGAAACATTTTTCTTTTCAAATGTACTTGATCCAAGCACTTTACCATACCGTCTGCCGTTCTTGTAATCTTGATATCTTAATTCTTCGAAAGACTGATCCGCATTTTGAGGCATACCGGAAATAGTATGAAAAGAAAGAGAAGTTTTATAACCATTTTCAATTTCACGTCCCACTCCAATGTATGGTTCGAAAGGAATTACAGTACCATTAATTCTACGGGCTCTAGGACCAGGAACAGATAGGGACGAATCAATTTTAGAAGATGAATTGGTGCTAGTCGATGCAGAAACAGCAGAAAATAAAGCAGATTTAGATTGGTTAAGCCTATTCGTAGAGGTATCCCTGGACTGAGCAAATTGGAAGCTCGGCTTGGTACCAAGACTAGGATTGCGCTTATCAAATAAAGAGGGAGACACACAGTTGGAACCAGAAGTGCCATCAGCACTAGATGATTGACTTGATGAAGATGAGTTATTCTTGTCGTAATTATTGTTGCCTCCAAATTGCAAAATAGAATTCTGCTCCGACATCTTGACCCTACAACTCAAGATATGAGGAATTCTTCCACTATTTTGATAAAAAATAGAGGAATATTTAAAGAAATTTTACAAGTGTAATTGGAGTGGAAACAGTATACGCAAAGGAAAACTGAAGTCGTGAAAAACGTAGGAATCAATGTGGTTCTATCTAAAGGAGTTAACTTCCATTTGACGTGAGAATCATAATAAAGAAAATCCTAACGTCAATGCAAATTTTCACAACGATGAAGAAAAATTGATTTAGAACTTTCCTGGAGACGTGGAAGATAATTTTTTTGAGAATGTTCAAGGCACAGCAAGGTACACAACCTTTGTGGACTGTCGACTCTTGACAACTGAAGAGTGAAAGGATCACAAGCGAATCTTAACAGGGTAAACTTTTTTTCATTAGATAAGCACCCTTTGATCTAATCAGGAAATGTAATTAAAAAATAATTTACGCGTTTCGCGACAAATAAAAATAAATAAAGCAAGAAAAATCTTGTTCTCTCACTATTTTCACTTCTCTGACTTTTCTAACTCAACAGCTTCACAATGGGAATTCACGGTATGAGCAATGCTATTCTTTCTAGAATAACTATTAACATTCTAGGCCTATATAAATTACTCTCAGATCACGCCGCAACTGCCATTTCGACCCGTGAGTTTAAAAACTTGGTTGGGCGAAAAGTAGCTATTGTAAGTTTTTCATTCCATAAAACCAAGATCACAATTCTAACTTTCTTTTAGGATGCGTAAGTTATATTTTTCAGACAATCCCACGGAGAGACATTTAACGATTTAACTAGATCCATGTCATTATACCAATTTTTAATTGCGGTGCGACAACAAGATGGACAGCAATTAACTGACGAGTCCGGGGAAACGACGTCTCATTTAATTGGAATTTTTTATAGAACTTTGAAAATTGTTGACAACGGCATCAAGCCCGTTTATGTGTTTGATGGAAAACCACCAGAGATGAAGGGTGGAGAATTAGCCAAACGTCTCGTCCAGCGTGAAAAAGCATTGAAAAGTGCTGAGGAACTGAAAGAGACAGGAACAGCAGAAGAAATTAGCAAGTTTGAACGCCGAACAGTTCGAGTCACCCGACAGCAAAATGATGAGGCCAAGAGACTTCTTAAGCTCATGGGTATTCCATATGTGGAAGCTCCAGGTGAGGCAGAAGCCCAGTGTGCTGCTCTTGCTAAGGAGAAGAAAGTATTTGCAGCAGCGTCTGAAGATATGGACACACTTACTTTTGGAACCACTACCTTGCTTCGGTATTTGACAGCAGCTGAATCTAAGGGTCTACCAATTACAGAAATTAATCTAGCAACTGTTTTGAAGTCTCTTGAGCTTTCACAGGATGAATTTATTGATCTTTGCATTTTACTAGGATGCGACTACTGTGATTCGATTAAGGGAGTTGGCCCAACTACGGGTCTCAAGCTGATTAAAGAGCATCGCAGTTTAGAAAAAATTGTGGAGAGTATTAAAGCGAAACCTGGTTCCAAATACAAAGTTCCTGAAGAGTGGCCTTTCGCAGAGGCTCGAAAGCTGTTCCAGGCTCCGGATGTTTTGGATCCTGCTGATATTGACCTGAAATGGGTAGAACCTGATGTTGAAGGACTTGTTGACTTTTTGGTAAAAGAAAAAGGGTTTTCAGAAGAGAGGGTTCGCAAAGCGGCAGCAAAACTACAACGAGGAAATAAAGCAGCCCCGCAAGGAAGACTTGATGATTTTTTCAAGGTAAAGCCAAAAACTGGGCAGGATCTAGCAACTGCTAATAAGAGAAAGAAGGCGGAAATGGAGGCAGAAAAGGCAAAGAAAAAAGTCCGCATTGGCAGACGAAGATAATATGGTTAATGAATTAAAAAGACCAAGATATTCTAGGTTATTTATATATAGTTTCGTGTACAATAAAGGTTTATTATTATTATTTTTGTTTTCTCTATTAAATGCGATCTATCATATTTACATATATATTATGGCTCAAAAAGCTTTGTAACATTGTTAAGGACATCATCGACCCTGGCGGCTGGTAATTTTGAAGAGGGATTAACTTGGGCCGCCAGTATTGCTTGAACACACTTTGCCTGAACATCCATAGTCAATATAGCTTCTTCATGTTTAGCCTGCATTTTCAGCTTTTCAATTTTCACCAAGTGTCGTTGTTTCAAGTCTTGTAACTTCCGACGTTGCACTAGTTTTGCATCTTCCAATTCACGCTGTTGCTGTATTTGCAAGTCTTCAAGTTCACGCTGGCACTTCAGGTTCTCTAGTTCTATCTCTTGCAGCGACTGTAAGGTTTTTAGAGAATGCCGATGCTTTATTTCAGCTTTTTCTTGAAGGAGATGAAGTATAATATTGCTTGAGGCCGAACTAACAGAGGCTAGAGATGTACTTATTGGCAAGGAATTAGTCTTGGGTGAGATTTTATTTTTAGTTTGCTGTTTTATTGTGCCTTTATGGTCTAAAGCTTTAGTTTTCACGCTGACCTTGAGAGAAGACTTAACTGAAGCTGCTGATCCTTCTGTATCCACTAGAGATCTTGAACTTTTTATAGGAATCTTTGTCGCGGCTGGTTTCTTTACTTGGACTGGTAAGTTTAATACCTTGGAAATAGCTGCCGTAGATTTAAGTATGGAACTTTTCGCAGCTTTGGGTTTAGGATTTCCTGTAGATGTCGGTTTAGATGATGACATAGGAATTGACATAGGCTTTTGAACAGGGACTTTGCTGCTACTCCCACTACTGTCATCACTGCTACTGTCATCACTGCTGCTGTCATCACTGCTGCTGTCATAACTACCACTGTCATCGGACTCTGAGCTCGAGTTAGAGTTTGAATCACTACTATCTTCTTTTTTATCATGTTTGGTATCAGCTTTGATACTTTTGAATTTTGTTTCTTTTGTAACAATTGGTTTTCGAGCAGCAACCCTATTATTGTTCACATTACTAACGGTAGCGCCTTTAGGCAGAATTCCAGTTAGAGGCTGAGAAGTAGAGGGAGAATTTTTATGGCTGATTGTTTTGGCTTTTGTACTAGCAGGCTCTAGTTTGACTTTCTTGGACTTTTGAAGCAAATGTGGAACAGGGTTATTTGGTGTGTGCTGAGCTAAGGGCCGCTTTCTATTAATTGGCTTTATTTTATCGGTTACATGGCTATCGTCTTCACTGCTGCTGTTGATTTCGTCGCTACTGTCACTAGTGGTGGAGCTGCTACTTTCGCTACTGCTGCTAATAACAGTAGCTGGCCGTCTTGCTTTTATAGACAGCCTTTTTGGAGTTGCTGACACTTTTTGTTTAAGTTGATCGCCCATAGTATGACCAGTAGATTTTGTAGCGCAATAAGCCTTACCTATAGCAGATATGGAAGAAGATGAATCGGTATTAGGCAGCTTAGAAACAGAATTAACTTTTGGAGTATGAGTACGCTTTAAACCATCATTAGAAGGAATAGTCTTAACAAAAAGAGGGATGGGTGCATGTGTAGGCTTTTCAACAGTGACTTTGCTCGTGGTAGGTATCGTTGTATGTTGGGGTGACTGTGGTGAACTTGTCCCTTCGTCATTTGACACGGGATCATCGGCCGATGATGGTTCTGTATTTATATCAGGCTCAATAAATTCTGGAGAATATGAATCAGAATCGTCTTGTTCTTGCTGGTCATTATGCTTACCAGAAAGAGATGGTGAAGAAGAGTTATGTAACGAAGACAAAAAAACTGGAGCCATTGGTCGAATTCCCACCGGAAAGCTATTTTCTTGTTGAGATTCTGCTCCTACAGCTACTGGATCTAACACTTTACCTAGATCACGCGTTACTTGTTCGTTGCTGTTGTTAGTATTATCCCGTTGATCTTGGGTAGGATCGCCAAGTAAAACAGAAACACTAGTATTCTGAATCTTTGAAAATTTATCTTCCAAGTTGACCTCCAGTGACTCGGCAATATGGTGTTGATAGCCAGAAGAACTTTCAGAAGTTCCATTAACTGCAGCAGAACTTTCGTTAAGTCGGGGAGCTTGATTGCTTAAATTGGAGACATTATCAAATTTGTTCTGCCTTTGAGCATGTAAAATTTGGGAAGGTAAATTGCTTTGGGATGGCTCCACATGATCTAACTCTTTCATAGATCGTTCAACAGATAATAGATGTTCTTCACGTTGTATTCTGGTTTCTGTTATAACCGGTCCACTCATGTTGGTGTTGTCTATACCTTTTGCTACATGACTTTTGCCTGTTATATCATTCTTAGTCAAGGTATCACCCCCGGCGGTGGTTCTACCAAGATCAAAATTATCCCCCTTAATCAATTGATTTGAAATATCAGTTCTGTCTAATGAAACTACTTGATCAGTTTCTTGTGTTTCATCTTGATACTCATCAAAAGACTCCAGCTTGATTTTAACTGGATTCGATATCTGACCTGGGATGCGCGAAACATACAAATCACTTTCTCCCGGACTGAGTCTGGCAACTTGAGGTTCAAGATCATTAACTTTACCTTGCTTTCCAAGTAAATCTGTAGTAGAACGAGACAACTCAATTGTGTTGGAGCCAGCTGGTTCACTATTGGGAAGCAACGATTGGTTACCTGGTTCACTAGGTAAAAGCTGTTTTAAATAAGGATTTCCATCATCCAAAGTCACTGTGTTCTCAAGAATTGAAAGAGATGCCATCTTTGGGGTAGGGTGGTTTTCAAGTGATGGCTGAATCAGAGAATCATTCGCCGACATATTTGAACTAGAACTCGACGCAACTATATTTTGAGCTGATCTATCAGGATTCCCACTCTTACCCAAGAGGTCCACCGCACTTTGATCCCCCTTCGGTGGATCTCCAGACTGAGACGATGTTGGTAATTTTGTTGACTGATCGAATGTTACAGAAATTTGACTTGAAAAGTTACTAGATGAATCACGATATGATGGAGACTCTGAAAATGAGGACATGGTAAAAGCTGTAGATACAGCAGGATGAACGACATTGAATGAATTCAGAGACTGTGAGGGCGGAACGTAGAATTGACCTTGAGGTTCAGATTTGATATTCATATACATCTTTTTCGCTGATTCCATAATTGTTTTCATACGAAGAAAATATGGGCATTTCTTTAACAAGACTAGACATATGAAGTCTCAAGTTAGAATTTTAGATCAAAAAATAAAAATAATAAATAAAATATCAGAAAAAAATCAAATGACATACGTTTATCAGTTTCGTGGGATTGCTTTTGCAATTGAAGCCATTTTAAAGTATCTTCGTATTTGGACTTCATTTGAATGAGCCTTGCTCTAACTTTATCAACAGTAATGATATCCTCTTGGGCAAATTCATCTTTATGCAAATCAATGGCAGCTGTTCTGAAAGTAACGCCTGGAAGTATGTATTTAGGATCGTGAGTTTCGATCCAGTCAAGAATTTTTTCAGATCTGGCATTTGTCCAATGAAAAGATTTCTTCCGTGTATGGGCGGTGGTGAAGGGCATATACCTCGAAGCAGACGTGGAGTCTACAGGGGTAAGGTCCATTATGATGAGGAAATTGTTACTTCATACAGTAGGACAAAGTGCTTTATTGTGGTGTTGACTTGAAGAAAAGCGAAGCAATAAGTAGAGGGTGGTAGGCCCAAAACGCGAAGCTGTAAACGAGGCAGATTCAAGTTAAACCGAATCAATGACAAAAATTCCTCACGTAGACGCAGGTGGGAATTGCAACGGAGAAAGAGTAAGAGGAAGCCCTGAATCAAGATAGCTGTGAAAATTTCTACCCCGTAAGATGGATGAATTTCACCAGAAGATAAGAGACGAACCAATCTAAAATAAACAGGACATTGAGAGATTTGGTTACCATTGAGAACTGAAAAAATTATAAAAGTATATTTATCTATTAAAAAGTTAATAAAAAATTTCACGAATAATCGAATATAGCCCTAGCACAAAATGCGAACCGACCAGCCATTTAGGGGCAAAGCTACCCACGTCCCTGAGGTAGGTTACCATGCAGCCACCACAGATCGGACGTAGGATTCCAGTCACGAAGAACAAAAAAATTAATTTATGAAATTAACGTGCATTTTACTGAATGGCTCACTTGAAAAATGCGGTTTGTTTATTTTTATTTTTTTCACTTCCGGCAATCACTCAAGTCAACTCCAAAGCAAGAAAGAAAATGCCAGCTTCACAACCTGCCGTACAGGAACAACTGCGTACTAAAGGGCTTAAGTTTCGAGTAGGCGCTCATGTGGGTACAGCCAAAGGTTCGTATTTAAATTAATTTTATCGATGAATATTTACTGATCGAATATGAAGGAGTCCAAAACGCAGTGACGAACGCCGTTAATATCGGGTAAGCCTATACGTCAACGCGTGATTGATAACTATAGCTCAATTATTCTGACATTGTTTTTAGTTGTAATGCTTTTGCTCTTTTCCTCAAAAACCAGCGTAGATGGGTATCGCCTCCTATGAAGCAAGCTGACATCGACCAATTTCATAAATTATGCAAGGACGAAGGATTTGATCCTAAAAAGCACATTTTACCTCATGGCTCTTATCTGATTAACCTTGGAAATCCAGACGCTGCTAAGCGGAAACAAGCCAAAGACGCTTTCATTGATGACTTGCTACGGTGCGAGCAACTAGGCATTGGCCTGTATAATCTGCATCCAGGTTCTACACTAGGTTCAGATAAAGATGAGACATTGAAGTATATTGCAGAGGGAATTAACGAAGGAATTGAAAAGACAGAATTTGTTAAGGTGGTGCTCGAGAATATGGCAGGCCATGGAAATATCGTGGGGTCGGACCTAAATGATTTGGCCACACTGATTAAGTTTGTTGACAATAAAGAACGGGTGGGCGTCTGTATTGATACATGCCACACTTTTGCAGCAGGTTATGACTTACGGACTAAGGAGACTTTTAATGCGTTCTGGGACAAGTTTGACGAGATTGTTGGATACAAATACCTAAGTGCGATTCACCTCAACGACTCTAAGGCTCCGTTATCTAGTAAACGAGATTTGCACCAAAATATTGGTCTGGGCTTCATCGGCCTTGAAACATTTAGGTTAATTATGAACAAGGCAGAGCTGGAAGATTTGCCTATTGTGTTAGAAACCCCAGAAGATGCTAAAATTGACGTTGATATCCGGGGAAATGAAATCAAATTACTGGAATGGCTCATTGGGAAAGAGGCAGACGACCCTGAAGTACTAAAGAAGGCACAGGAACTGCAGGATAAAGGATCCAAAGAACGGCAAGAGCATCAAGACAAATTCGATAAGAAGAAAGAGACTGAGACTAAGAAACCAGCTAAACGTCAACGCAAGCTGTTTGAATAACTTTCTTTATCATTATATTAAATTTACACAGCTGGTAATGCTTAATTTATTTGTACTAAATATTAACTGAAACCAATGAACAGTACAGGAGAGGAGTTTTTAAAGTTCAAATGCTTTTTATTTTTATATGAGACCTTTTAGCTCAAAAGGCCTTTCGACCAAGAACATTTATGTCGAACGAATGCAATAATGATATTTGTTTAAATAATAAAGTCAAGAAAATAATAAATCGAATGCTGTTGTTTTATGGGGTAATTTATTGAGGGTCTCACATAAGCCAAATCCGTCTGGAGACCCCTTGAGCATTTCCAAATAATTTTTTATACTTTTTATGATTTTGTGTGTTTCTGGTGGTGTTTTTTTGTAAGTTTAATCATCTGTTTTAGCAACTCTGAATTAGTTAAATGGACAAACGATCGAGGGATATCCGGTCAAAAGACTTGTGTCGTTTTCTACACAAGAGAAGGTTAGAGAGAATGAAAGCAAAAGAATAAAAAAGAACCTATCAGAGATGGGTGAAATGAAATCCAAACTTACAATGGTTCTAAACGGTAGTACTTTTCATGACCATCGGACGTACGGCCACCAATCCACCACTTTTCACCTGGAGATGTAGAATAACAATGAGAGCCAAGATTAGGTGAATGATATGAATCGCCCATGTTTCCGTGGTTATTCAGAGAGCTAATACTGTTTCTTCTCTCATTGTTAGCACCTCCCATGTATTGGAAGTTTTCCGCTGAAACGGGAGTTGGAGATGGTGAAATGCTCTGTGCAAGAGTAGAAGGAATATCACGCGTGGGCGTAGAGTTTAACGGGGCTGTTGAGACTGTAGCTCCCGAAGAAACTTGGGAGGCGGGAGTGACCGAGTTGTCTGTGGTTAAAGTAGACCCTAAAAATTGATGAGAGGTTTGTGTAGAGAACTGGCTGTGGTGAAGGTAGCCTTGACGAGAAGCTGATGAAGGTGGAACAGTCGAAGAAGAAGAAGACGAGCTGGTTATGGGGGACGTTGTACTGACAGCCGCCGAAGAAGAAGCAGTGTTTGATGTGGTTGCAGATGGTGGGGGTTTAGTTGATAACGAAGGGGTTCGACTACTGCTGCCAACTAAAGAAAGGTTTCCAAATAGAAACGAAATGAATGGTTTACTTGATGGCATAATGAAAGAGTGCTGTTGAGATGGAGGTTCAAAGAATTGCTGATAATGAAAATGGAGGAGTGGAGAAAATTATGGGAGAAGTAAAGTTTTTGCAAAGGGACGAACTTCTCGGGATAAGGCAAGACAAAAGATAAATAATTTGTTTCTGAGAGAAACCACCACGAAGGAAGAAAAAATCGACTTGAAAGATGAGACGGTCTTTGTCGCTGATACCAAAAAGGGATGTTAGAAGCAAAAGCAGGTGTCGAGGGTGCTCTGATTTGGGCTTTGTTGAAAGATTTGGCAAAGAATATGGAGAAGGAAGACAGATAACGAAGGTTTTAGTGGAGTAAAGAAGCAGCATTTTTTAGAAGACATTCCCGAGTAAATCTGGGAACAGAGGTCGGCAGAACTTTATATCCGTGTTCCTTCTAGATCCGACAAACTCCGTAAGACCTTTTACTCAGCAGCTCCTCTCATAAAAACGTTAATAACATTAGTCATAAATTAGCAATGATGATCAATGATTACACATCAACATAATAAATTCAAATTCACGTGATTACTCAGAAACGGATCGGTTCTGATTGGTTTAATTCAGCCCAATAAAAAAAATTAAAAAAAATCATTCACTTCAGAGCTTTCATCTCTTTTCAACATCTTCTCTACGTTTTCAGATCACCAACACATAATCTACAATGGCTCTCAAGGTATGCTCAACCGCTCAATAACATGCAAATATTAAATGCCAATATATTCTAACCTGATGGCGGCTCTTATGCTCTGACCCTGGTTGGTCTCGGTGAGGAATAAACCATTATGAACTGAGTGGATGAAATTGTCACCACCAAGCAGTACTATCGTTTTTTCATCATCAAGATTTAACTATGGTTTGAAGCTCGAGCATATCGCTTTTGTTTCATTTTTATAGAATTACGTTTCCGCTCCTGTCTACAAGACTGTTCCTCACTTTATGAACTTCACTATTAGCAACACCCTTAAGTGGTACGTTTTTTTTCTCTTCCTTCTCTTGGTTTGATTTTATTTGTATCTAACAGTCTTTAGGTCTCCCATTCTTGCTCTCTGGGGTGCTGCTGCCGGTGCTGGTGTTCTTTTCTTTGCTGATTCTATTCCCCGTTTGCAGAGAGACATCTACCAGAAGCTCCCTGTGGTTGGTGCTACTTACGACAAGAGCATTCCCGCTTCTGATTCTCCTTTCTAAATTATAATCTTTCTCATCTTTATATTCTTATTATACCTTGTTTCTTGCTAGAGATGGTCATGATTAATTAGAAAATCAGCATAATACTATTGTTTTTTCATGAGGTTTTTTTTGTAAAGTACAGGCTGGGCTTCAGTAATGCCGGTATTGCATTTTTGATTCTCAATCCCAGTCATCATCGTCGTCATAACTTGGCTTCTTGGCTCCTCGAATAGATGAGGTTTGCTGGAATCCTAAAATCCCTCCATTCTTCTTACCGCCAGCTGTAGCTATACGGTCAAGTACTCCACTTTGTAATAGGGCACTCTCCAATACTTGTAAATCTAGTTTATTTGGATCATTGCCCAGCTCTTCAAATCCTAATAGCCTTTTGCGCTCTACTCCATTCACGTATCCAATGACACAAGGCAGTACTTGAATATTAAGTCTTGCGGTCAAAAATGGGGCATCAGCCGCTGAAATTCGAACAAACCGCGTTGTATTAAAATGACGACGTGCAAGTTCCTGAAGTCGAGCATCCATGAGTTTACAAGTCTGGAACTCTGGGTGAAAGAAATGGACAACTACTGCTGGTACATTTGCATTCTTACCACTGCCAGCACGTCCTTTTTGATTTTTCAGATACCCAGCTGAAGCACCTGTAGTTGTGGTCAGTTCGAATAGTTCAGCTTCGCTGGTCAACGTTTGGACTTGTGCTCTATCAACATGGTCTCGAGAATCTTTCATTTGCTGGCTCAGTTCTTGTACACGTTGCTCTCTGTACTTGGTGATTGAATCGTCATCTTCTTCAAGGAGATCAAGAAAATCTTGGTCATCCCAGTCTTCCTTTTCACTGTCATCGTTTGCATTGGATAGGTTTGATGTGTTATTCTTAATCAAGTTATCCTGGTATTGATTCAAGATCTCGTTTGACCTACTCATTTTTGAATTAGTGAATGAGATGAGTCTAGGTCCTCAATACCAAGACAAAATCACTATTTTTTTCAAGTTGATTTTTTTTTCTCATACTCCTTCTTCCCAAGGTATTACGTATTTGAACATCATTAGTACATTAAAAAAAGCTTGTAAGTATATAAGATAAGTTACACAAAATTAGCATGAAATCAGTCTATTTAAACAGGAAAAACAGAATGCAAAGCTCGTCGCCAGCCAGGCCGTCGACGATGTTCCGCTGCCTCTTCTTCCTCCGTCAGCGCCATGGCTTCAAGTCCCCTTGGTGGAACTTCTACATTGGCCTGATTAGGAGTACTCATTAAAGCACCAGAATTATTATTAGTGTCATTATCATTATTAGTCGTCGTGGATGTTTGATTTCCTTGAGCATTTGACAAATCATCTGTAAGCTCTTGATTATTATTAATATTATTATTATCAGTCACCTCTTCTTGAACCCTGCTAAGACTTCGATGTGTTGTTTCGGTTGCTGCTGGTCCATGATTGCCATTTCTCTCCAGATCCTGTACTGCGCCTCGACGCCGGCTACGAACTCTTTGGCGCATTTCGCGTTCTCGACGAACTGTGGCATTTGTAAGCTTTAAGGTTGCAGGCAAGTATCCGGGAGGTAGTGTACTCTTTTTACACAATGGGCATAAGCTGGATCTTGTTTTCAAAAACGAGTCGATGCACTCCAAATGGTAGATGTGATCACAAGGGAGCTCTCGTACTTGAGTGACATTGTTTTCAAAGTCCTCCAGGCAAATTGGACAGTTGGTTTGAGAATAACCAGTACTGCCTTGACCTTTTGAAGGACCTAATTCTCCTTTAACTGCGGTATTTCCATTATTCAAAATCTTGCTCTTCCAAGATTTAGACTTACTGTCGCTTGAGGCAGCTATACTCGTATTATCATTATGAAAATGTTGTTCTCCATGAGTATATATTCGTACAGGGATCTTGTCCAGAATTTCTTGTGGAACTGTGAGCCGCTTAACACCCAAAAGCTCTAGATTCACTTCTCCAGCCAAAATACGACGCCGTAAATTTCTTCGTCGCAAATATAGCGCAAGATTAAGCATGAGGGAAATTAAAACAATCAAAACAATGACACCAGCGAGCACGGCCAGCACGAAGACCCAGAGTTTGGGTAGACCTGAACTGAGCTGACTCTGCACCTGTATTCCTACTCGGGCTATTGCGTTGTCAATCGACATTCCAGGGACTGAGACAGAGCCATTCGAAGAGAACTCTGCCATGTGTGCAAATGCATTCTGACCTGTGACAGTTGATACTCCGAGAATAGAGACAGGCGAACTACCTGTCATCAGAAGATGGTTGGACAAAAGAGAGTCATTCGCGAATATCACTAATCTCGCCGAATCCATATAAGACTGGGCTACAATCAAACTAGCACACTCCATGCTCAAGTATGGAGCGATAGCAATAAGGGTTGCGTTTGCAGGAATATCCTTGAGACGAGGTACATTATCAGGGACTATTGAGTGTTGCAAACAATTAGACATGTTGCCCTCCAGGGTCGGTAGGTAGGTTATTCCCCATAGACTGATACCATTCACATCCTGATTCGTGACAGATATGAGCTGAGGAGTAGTATCAATATACTGGTAGACTGCTGAGTTCTGGAAAGATGTTATATGGTTAATAAAGAATGTTTAGTGTAACGAGAGAGAGGGAGGGAGAGACTTACTCTCACTACTTCGGAGCCGAGCTGAAACAAGGATCCTACTGACAAATAGTAAAGGCTAAAAGCCAGGGCAGCTATCAGACGTTAGAGGAATCTCGGCACACAAGAATTTCTTCATTTTAATACATACAAGCCATTTTAAAATGAAACTACAGGATCTTTGATAGTTTCAATAAGAAATGACAGAAAAAAATCTTGAAAGGACGTCACAGAAGAAGTTTATATAAAAGATAAAACAGAATTCGCGGAAATAAGAGTTAAATACAAAAAAAAAATAATAATATGAGAACGATGATGAACCTGACTTTGATCACAGAAATTGAAAAGCCGAAAGAAAAAAATTAAAAAAATCAAAATAAAATAAATAAGAAACCACTAGAAAATCCGACAACGCCGCTTAGTGATTACAAATCTTAACTTCACAGGGACCGACGAGCGGGCCTAAAACAAACAGAAAGACCTGACTTGAAGACTTAAAGGACCTTGGACTTGACCCAAAAAGAAGGCTGTGGTTAAGATTGTAATGAAAAGGGAAGAAGTGGCAAGATAAATAAATGAGGGAAAAAAGCTTAAAAAGCAATCAAGATGAGATAGAATAAGAGAAATAAATAAAATAAAATCAAAATAATAAATAACCAAAAAAAAAAATCATAATCTAATTTACAACGGGGAAGGGCATAAGTATGCTGGCCGTGCAAGAGACGCCAATAAATGCCAAAAACTTATCAACACAGTTAACAAGATAATAAATAAGTAAAACGGATGAGTATCAAATAAGACCAGAAGCACCTAGTTTTCTATCATTTCTTCAGGTTGATCGGTGAGAACTGCCATCAGACTACCCAGAGATTTTGTAGAGCTGAGAATGAGGGCTCGAAAGGATTCAATCTGAACCTCACTCAAGCCTTTGGGCTTCATAGAAGTAGTCTCCGTTAACATCGATAATGATTCCTGAAGGGTTTTATTGCTATAAAGTTGTGTTAATGCGTGGAAAATTTCCGAAACGTTTTATGGTCTAGAATGAACCTCGTATTAACAAGCAAACGAGAATACGCGTTTTTTTTTTTTTTTTTCCTTTGGAATATACAGGGCTGTGTGCATTCTTACATTTCATCAGATGTCGACAAAATGAGCTGAAGCTCCTCAATTATTTGTTTCTCAACTTCTGATAGCTCTGCTGCTTTAGATCTCCTCTGCATGATTCTGAAGTTCTGAAATTTTCAAGTTCTGAGGTTCTGAAGGTGGGTAGTTTTGAAATTCTGTCTTTGATGGGAGGAAGCAAGTGGACAAAAAAAAAATTTGAAAAATGAAAAATTGAAAAAAATAATAATTTAATATGTAGATATGCTATTGTTTCACTCATGGAGAAGGCTATTTTCGTTATACCAAATTTATACTATATAGCGTGAAATATACAGGAAACAGTTACACGTAATGAGATCGAGCATTTAGATCTATACTATTACTCTTCGTCACACCCATTGTATCATAGACTCTTACCTCTAAGCTGTCAAATTCAAACACAGCCACACAGTCATAGAGTAAATCCAACCCAATGACAATCCATTCGAAAATCGAATATTTAGAGTAAGCTAGATATGACGTTAGTTCTTTGATTCCATGCAAGTAGACCATTTCACACTTACCTCCAGCGACCTGGTATATTCTATGCTGTGTGAAATAGTGCATCATTGGAACAAATAGAATACAGTACCAGCGAAGAATTCTCTTGCGATAGAGATGTGATTTAGCATTACCATTGGTACCAATGACATTGAGAAGAGTAAAGAACCAAACAAAGGTCATACTCAAATATATAGTCAAACAGAGATCATGAGTATCATGGTCGTCAACTGCTGGAATGTAAATGATTCCGCCCAATGCACAGGCACGTAATATACCAGCAATGAATATCCATATAGGCACACGACTGTCTTCGCTTTTAAATAACAGGTACCATATGATGATCATCATAAATCTAATACCTAAAAGTAAGAGCGAATAATTGATATTAGAAAACATTCTTGAAGCTTAGTGCATTCACATCTCATTCACCTACCTGACGCAATAGCAGCAACCAGTTGAAATAAGGCTCTCTCTGGAAAGTAATTACCCATCACCCGCATTAGTGAAGGCATCCTTATAATAGTTAGTTCACTGCATAACTTCTTCTCAGAGCAAATAACCATACCATTCCTGTGGATATGTAAAGAGCTCGTTCTCAACAACAAGTTTAAAATGCATGGAAAGGGCCACGACCAGTGCAATTACAAACGCATCTAACTAATAGATTAGAATAAGCAGTAAAACAAAATATATGGGTACTCACATCCTCCTAGAGCCGTGTGAAGCAGTGGAATCCAGCGAGCATTTATCTTATTGTCTGGTTAATATTCCACACCGAATCAACAGAAAGTGTATTTCTTACAGAAAACAAAGGCTTCCCCTCTTCACTAAAATCTGGTCTCTTTTCAGACATGGTATCAGTGTTTGGTTATGGTTATATTTGCTTTGGTTGAGGGAATGGAAACGAATCGTGGTTGAGATGGATTGAAATTAGTGAGGAAAAAAAAGATCGTCATGCAAGAATGTTGAGATGTGTTCAAAATCAAGTACCATACTGTGGGAAGAAAATGTGATTTATTCAGGAACATGAAAATAAATATAGTAATAAATAAATAAATGATTAAAGAAAATTAGGTCTAAGTTATTAAAATGAATGATTTTTCTATTCCAATCCAGAGTATTGAAGCTTCCACTCTTCTGGTAGGTCAAAGTTGGACTTCTTCATAGCTGGAATGGCTTGTCCAAAGGCTTGGACATTTCGATGAGGTTTTTTCAGAAGTTGGTCAAACTTCATTCTCCCTTTGGGTTTAGCAAAAAATGACACAAATGGACTCGTAGCGGTTTTCGTGTTGGATGATGCTACCGTAGTGTCCTTTGAACTTGTTGTTGAATGACCTTTTGATATTGATTTCACTCTCTTTGACGAATCCTTCATCGGTTGGCTATTAATAGCATGACGTTTGTGAACTTTTGGCAAAGGCTCAGGGAGTTCTTCTATCTCTATCTTAACCTTTTCCTTCTCTGCTTGTGGGAGATCATACACGTACCTGTATTTGTAACGTGTTGCTTTGCTGGTATCCGTAGTTGTACTAGACATCTCTTCATCACTTTCTGAAAAGTCATCAACCCCAGGATCTTCTTTTTGACTTTTCTGGATCAATCTTAACTTCTTTTCTCTTTCCCTGGCTTCGCCAAATTTGTTTAAATATACATCAATTTCGGCTATCGTTTTATCTTTCTTTTCCTCCAACTCGAGTTTGTTTCGTGAATCCCGCACAGCAGTCACGCTAAGAAGAACTTTTTTCCAGTCTGGCCCATTTAAATCCTGCTTTATAGTCTTGAACTTTTCTCGTTCTCCGGCATGCTTTTCACGTTCCGTCATTTGAGTTCGCTTTTCAGCTCTTTCCATGTGTTTATGATAGGGCTCAAACGTAGAGGTCAACAACGGATCTGGAGTGTTTCTTCTACCCGTAGAGACTCCCATGTAGGAAAACAATTCAAACTCACAGCTTCCAATTTGAATTGAAGGCATCTTTTTTGAATTTACAGAATTCAAAGACTCATTTGAGGTGCTTTCAGCTTGATCTGTCACCATGGGGAGTTGTTCAGAATAATCCAATGGAACTAGAGGGCGTTAGTAGAGTCCAGGGAAGGAAAGTAGAATGCATACTGTAATTGTCAAAGTCAAAAATGAGTTTCGATTTGGTAATTGAGCTGGACTCTCGATCTGCCGACCTTAAGCTTCTCTTCTCCTGGTCCTTTTGTTCCATTGTATCAGTATTTCCTGAAGCTTCATCGTTTATTCGAGGGTTAGATTTAGATGCTGCATGGGTATTAGGTGTAGGTCGAATCTTCCTGGAGCTTATCCTTCGTAGGGAAATACTAGAAGAGTCTTCTCTTTGCTGGTCAGGAGGCACCTCAGTGGACCTTTCTGTTCCTTCGTCTTCTAAAGTCTTCAAAGCCGCATGAGGGCTTGTCTCAGTCATAGGAGGGTTGTGCTCGTTTTCGAACGAAACAACGGAATGATTATTGAGATCTGAGGCTACTCCATTCGCGTCTGAGCCTTCCCGAGGATTCCGAATTTCTGTTGAAGACTCAGTATCCAGCACCGAATTTTCTTCATCTATGTCTGTAGGTGCGTCTGTTAGGTGTGAGGTACACTCATTTAGTTGTTGTGGTATAGCAGGTGGCATGGTACACTTCTCTGGGGCTATGTCTAGTCTTCCATAACTAGTTTCATGTATACTACTTGTCATAATTTAGAAACCTCAGGTCTTATGGAAAAAAATATTAAACAAATAATAATCAAAATAATAATTATAATAGCCTTCGGTTATTTCCCATGTCCACGACAAAGACGGCGGATGGAAAAATGGCAGAAAATTTTGAAAAACAGAGTGGCTGTGATCACGTGAACACTGATTGATATCGATGATTTAATTTATTTTGGGACAACAAAATGAAATTTAATGAGATTCAGGTGTGTGCTGTGCTTTAGATGAATCAACACTGCGGATTTCATTGCCCTTCATTGCAAATCATGTTGCTCAATTTCTCTTCTTAGTTGTCAATCCTTTCCAGATTTTACAAATTCCACAGATTCTTCGTGTTCTTTTTTTGTGTGAATACGTTGTGACCTTCAAGAATTCCACCAGTTTGAATCTATACAACTCAAGTTATTTTTGGGTTTCGGTTCATGTGTCACTTTGAAAAAGAACAGAATATATACTTCTATTTCATGGCAACTTCCAAAGTCGTTTAATATCGCAACCTCAATATCAAGACAAGAGTAACAAAAGAAAGGAACTAGAATAATTCGAGTTCATATACTAGTACTTTTGAAACATTCAAAGTCGCAGGTCATCATGGTAGTCTCTTTCACATCCAGATCACTTGAATATCTAAGCGCCCGCGCTCCAGTGAAAATACTAAGTTTTATGAAAAAGAAGCTGGTGAATTTAAATTATGTCCATGTTTTCTGTCTGGCTTGGCTAGCCTTGATTTGGTTTGGTGAGCGCACATACCCTTATAATGTTATCCAACGATGTTCATGGAAAACATGGGAACGATGGGTATGTACAAATTGCACCTTTACACTAGATTTTGCTAACAATTCAATATAGCCAGATGCAACTAAGATTACAAAGGTAGCTTTAATAGCAGATCCCCAGATTATAGATCCACATACTTACCCAGGTCGTAACAAAATCTTTGAAGCTGTTACTGAATTCGTTACTGATATATATCTTAGAAGGAATTGGGTATATTCAAACGATATTTTAGATGCAGATGCAAATTTATTTGTTGGAGACTTGTTCGATGGTGGAAGAGAGTGGGAAGACGATCAATGGCTGAAAGAATTTGAAAGGTGGAACCAAATATACACAAAACCTCCGAAGAAAGAAACAATCATGACTTTACCTGGAAATCATGATATTGGCTTTGGAAATACCTTGGTATATAATGCATATGAGCGGTTTAGAACCTATTTTGGTGAACCTTCTTCCGTCCATGTTATTGGAAATCATTCATTTGTACTTCTAGACACCATATCGATGATGAACTCTGAAAATCATACAATCAATTCCAAGCCTTACGAGTTTATGCAGTCTTACGTTGAATCGCCTACTTTTGACCGCTATCCTCGTATTCTGTTAACTCATGTACCTCTATTTCGTGACCCGAATCTTTGGTGTGGTCCGGATCGAGAGTCGAAAAAACCTATACCTTACGTCCGTGGATTTCAATATCAAACTATGATATCTCCAGAGATATCCTCTGATGTGTTAAAGACGCTCAAACCAGTTGCGGTATTTGCAGGTGATGACCATGACGCATGCTATGTTCAACATAATTACACTGTGACTTCAGAGGCAAATCTTGATTTACCTTACCAGACCGAAGAGCGAACACTCAAGTCGGCTTCTATGGCGATGGGGATTTCCAAACCAGGAATCCAGCTTCTTTCACTAAAAAATGAAATTGACCCTAACAGCTTAGAAAAAACTTATCAAACAACAATTTGCTATATGCCAAACCCATTCTCCGCGTTTGCCCTTTATTTCGTGTTTGGAGGCTTCACTATAGCTGTTATTTTGGCATTGAATTTTGTTCCAGCTTTGATTCCGAGTAAGTTGTTTAAAATATTATCAAAGAACAAGCCCCAGCATTCGAAATCCCAAAATGAGTCGGCTGCAGTATCATTACTGCCTTCAATTGGAGAAGAATTAGACGAAGAGCATGGAAGCTTAAACACAAGACGTGCAAATTCTAGGAGTACCAGAAAACAAGGTTCTTTTGACTTAGAAGGAGACCCCAATTATTTACATGAACAACAATTAGATTTCGAATTAGATGCTGAACCTGAATTTGGAACAGAAAAACAATCAGTTTTGGCTCATGCTCGACTTTTAATGAAGCAGAAAAAGAATTGGATCCGCATTGCAAAGGATTTAGTGCTGATTTTGGGATTCTGTGGATTTGGATTTTACTTAGTTCTCTCTTGGACCATATACTGGTAAATAAAAAAGCAACAAAGTGAATCAAGAAGGATCTAAAGGTGAAGATGATAATCAATTGATGGAATAAACACACATATACACATATATGTATCATTTATATGTTTATATGTATACAATATTTTTAGAGGCATTTCAATTTTAAAAAAGATGGAAAAAACAACAAATTCATGTACATAATTATTAAAATCACATAATAGGATATAACGAAATTGGAATGGCGACTGTCTTTTCTGGCATCATACTTGGAGCAAACTATTTCGTAAAAATAAAAGTTAGTTGATGGAAAAGTAATCCTATGACGAAAAGGTGTTTTAAGAGGAAAAAAACCCATCTTATATGAATTCTGAAATACTTACTATTTTATTGATACCTGCTGTAAAATAATCAACTCTTCTTAAAAGATATTCACGAACCACAAATGTTTTGACTTGTGAAAGATTGCTGCCTCTAATTAAAGATCGAATTGCTTGAGGTCTAAAAAAAAAGGTTAGTTAAAAGATGTGCAAAAATAGAAGTTCATAAAACTTTAACAACTGTAGATAATAAACCATCAATTATCATAACCGTCGTAATCTTCATCGTAATCTGTAAGTTTAGAACCACTTACTGGACTGTAAAAAGGTTTGCAATGTTATGCAAAATTGAAAACGTTTCCGATAAATCTGAAACTGACCATACATCAATACACTCTTGGTATCGCTGAATGTCTTTACTAACAATAAATCCGCCTGGAACATTAACATTGTAACGTTTGTAGTGGTCAAGTAAAAGGTCCTTAAAACCGGTTCCAATTTCTTGTAAAAACTCTTCAAGGTTTTCACCATCAAGTGATAATGCGCAAGACATGTGAATAGAGTCTAGGACATGAGATACTTCAATGCATGTGGGAGTTGGCTGAACGTCAAGAAGATCATTTTGAAATCCAGCTGAAGTGGATGTAACTGCAGAAGGAGAATTGGAAGCAGTGGTTTTGGGAATAAAGTCCTTCTTTTTTTGTTTGGCCAGTAAGAAATTAAGCCGACCTAAACATAGATCAATGGCAGATTGAGTTATATTATTCATTTTAGTCTCCCATTTCTCCAGGTATGCATTTTGTGCAGTTATGGTGTGTTGCTTTAGAACTGCATTGCTTGAAAGCATAGGTGCTATGACTGTGCGTACCATAGATGAAATTAGATACACAAAACTCGAGACCTGTCGAATAGCTTTAAGAAATGAAAGGTCAATTGGGTGTTTGACCTCTTGGGTGGTGCTCATTGTTAGAGCTTCATCAAGTAACAAATCAATAACCTCATGGCCCAGAGATTCCAGAAGAATGCGCAAAAACGTATTGGCGTCATGAGGAATTTGTAATGGCTCTGCAAGTTCAAGATCTCTTTTAATACTCTCAGCTGCGTACTTTAGGATCTTTTGAATGTGCTCTAGTGTGACATCAGGCTCAAGCTCTGTAGAGTTTCGAACGTCGTTTTCATCTCCTCCGTACTCATTGCCTTGCTTACTGCTTTGAGATGTATTGCTTCGTTCTAAACGTACAGCCCTCATAAATTGACCAATTCTACCTTGAGATGCTCCCTTTTCAGAACCAGGTGTACCAGGTCTATCTCCTGGCACACTAAAACTATCTGATTTGGTCAAGTTATGGCTGCTGTTACTGTTACTGCCAAGACTATAAAAGCTTTGCCCTCCTGTGTTACCACTGTTATGCGACGTAAATCGGCTTAATATCGAGTGTTCCCGCTGTGCTTTTTGTGCAGAAGCTAAATGTGCTTCAGTAAACTTCGCCAGTGTGCCTGTAATTACCTGTCCAAGACTCTTAACCTCCGTATCAAAGTAACGCCCGTTTTCAATATACGGCACAAATATGTCAGCGAAACTTTGGTCCAGTAATGAGGCCAGCTCTCCTTCCTCATCAATATTATCTTGCGCAAACACTTCTTTTAAGGCTTTAGTGAGACTTCCAACTTTTGAATAGCATAAGTGAAGTACGCGCATATAAGCTAATAGTGTTGACTTTGATTCGGCTGTTGTTAGGTATGTCTCAACTTGCTGTTGGATTCTTTGTGCAAACACACGCTGCAAAAAGACCTTCAAGATACCAACCGAATTCCGAAAAACCTTTTTGATGATCTCTATTTCAGTGACAATGACTTGTTTAATTTCGTCTATAAGTACTTGCATTGCGTTGTCTAGTTCGACGGAATCACCTTCTGGATCAGAAAATTTCTCCCACATTTCCTCATTGTCAACAGTCGATGTATCAACCAACTTTTCTCTGACAATAAAGTAATCATGTTGGTTAACAAACATTTGAATGACACTACTGCCGCCATTGAAATCAGTCAAAATATCGGTAGAGTCCTTCATGGCGGCCAGATCTGCCGATCTATATGCATTATCAAAATCATTCAACAGATCACGCTCCAGCTTTTCAGCAAATTTATCAATCCCATCTCTTGCAGAATCGGCATTTTGAGATAGATCTTGATACTTTGCTATGACGTTTTTATCCTTGTTGTTATTCTTGAAGTCGATTTTTAGGGCAAGAGTCTGTAGTTGCCGAATCACATTAGCGCAGTGCCTACGGTCAATTGATTTTCCACTTTCCCAAAGTTTGTCAAGTTCCAGACATCCGCCCTTTCGGTAAAAAGACAAATAACAATTAATCAAAAATGATGATTGCTTGGATTTTTCATGCTGTACTGATAGGTTTTCAAGCCTATGATTTAACTCGGATGTAGCGGTATAAATATCTCCAACAGTAGTATCAAGAGTTCCAAATCCTTGCAAAATTTGCTAGAACAAACCAATAAAGTTAGTCGATCTGGCTCATATCCATTCTTGGTTTTGCATTATAGCAATGCACTTACACCAAAGTTTTGTGATATGTTGATCACATTGTGACAATGGGATTTTTCATAGCTTTCAGCATCTCGTGCAGCACTATTTTCTTTAGAAACCACTGAGATATGAACTTTTTGAAGCTCCTGTAACGCAGCTTCAAAGGTTCGGATATACGGTTTAGGGTCCAGTGCTTATTCAATGAAAAAGAGACGATAAATAAAATATAAGTTGTTAACTAACCATTATGAAGAGCAAGGACAAAAGCCAAAAAATAATTAAAAATAAAGAAAGGGATATAGGCCTATATGAAGTCATAAATATACATACCTTGAGTCGAACTGGCTAGACCTTCATGATTCTTGCTTAGATTTTCAATTAAGTGTTTAGCAGAATATTGATCCTATGTATAATTTCATGCACGTTAGTAGTCAAGGCTCAATAAGACAGGACACACGCATATAACAGTATATAATTCCATAGTACTTCTTAATAACCTACTTTGAATTTATCCTCATGAAGAAATTGTCTATTTTCTTCATCAAGGCCATACAGATTCATAGTCGGAAAAAAGGTTGAATTCTATGAATATGCTTTGCCGAACTGGTTGGTTCCTACCTAAACCAATAATGAACAAAAATCAAGATATAGAAATCACAAATTGAGAGAAATTTGGAAGAAAAAAAGAATGGTTGGATTATCGAAAATATAAATAAAATATTAACCCCAAATATTAAGAAAGAAAAGAAAAAATAATAATTGAAACTAGTCTTGGTCTTCAGGTAGTTTCGTAGAAAAAGAGGTATTTTGGTATTTCGGTTTTTTTGGTCTTTTTCGTGTCTGGTTTAACAATGAGAATTAGGGCAAGGGTATTCCAAAATATTACCACACATACATAGAAGTATCGTTCAGAGCATCGTTATGCAATTTAGCACATGGCTGACCTTCAGTTTTCTGAATTTCTCCGTCATCCTTGACTGGTATTTTATACATATAAAAATGGGATAAAAATAATGATTATTTCAATTATTGTTATAAGTAACATGAAAATCAATTCAAATAAATATGTATTATATATATAAATAAAATAAACTATTTCATCCTAGTTTAATACTATGAAAACAAGATTAACAATGCCTACAAATACATGTATATTAGGCTTCCCTTAATCTAGTCTTACTCTAGTCTTACTCTAGTCTTGCCGCACACGTTTAACATCTGAAAATTCGTTCAATCCTTGCTTTCTTTTCTTTGATGGCGAAGACGAAGATGTGGACGTTGTTGTAGTTATTGGTTCCATAAAGGAGGGGTTTTGTGATGCAAAACTTGTTGACGTTGACAGAGGAATACTTGTCTGTGTTTGCACCTCATCAGTGTCATTGTCATTCAATTGGAATTCTTCAGGGTTAAGCGCTTCAGGTGACACTTGTTTCAGAAAAGCCTGTGATCTTTCTATATTATTTCTCTTAATACTGGCATCATTATCATCAGTGCCAAAAGGACTAGCCAAATCTAATTTACTTAACAGTGAGAGCTTGTCATGAAGGTGTGAAGGTAACCTTGAAATGGGTTTGGGGTCTTTCCCAGGTTTAGCTGGGTTAAATTCACGACATTTGGCTTCTGAAATATTGTAAACTGTACGTAAAAACGTTCGAAGACACCATACAATGTGGATAAGTATTGCAAGCCGGCCAAGTTTAGCCCAACTGGGTGGCTTTTCTTTTCTGCCGTTGGAAGACAAAACTGTAGTTCCATTAGTTTGATCAGGTTCTTGCTCTTCAATAGCCATCTCAATTAAATGAGTAACATGTACTCCAGTTCCGGATATAATCTTGTCCAACCCATATATTGCTGTGTATACTTCTTCCTGGGTGTAGAAAGGCAAAGTTGACAATGAGTTGGCTGTAAAGGCTAAGTATTTGATATGATCATCCAGAGCTTGGATTTTGTCAGTCGACTTGAAGTCAATTGTTTTAGTAACACCCAACAAAAATTTGCGTTTGCTTTGACGACTGTTCTTCATAAAATGATAGAAATATGAAAAGCAGTCATATTCCTCAAATATATTGGTCGCAAGCCGAATTCTATAATTTGCAGCAGCCCTAACACCTTCAACATAACTGCCTTCAATCAAGCTTTCATGTTTGTCGTGAAGCTTGGCATGCATTCCTTTTGCAACAGTCGAAATATCCTTATTATGAGATGTTTCCAATGCAATAATTGTACTCACGGCAATACGAGGATTCGCAAAACCTTGCCTGATAATTCGTTCCAAAAGTAACGTTGCTGTGAGAGCAAAATCAGTTTCTCCAGACATAGCAAATTCAATTATTTTGGGCAGAAATCTTTGCATTAGAGATGCAGAAGCTCCGTCATTGACAAATTTATTTGTGACACCATGAAATACACCTAAATCAACTTCTTCACTGTTTTTGGCTGACTTCAGAGCAGCCATTGCATTAGCGGTGTCTTCTTCAAAATATAAAAATTCAATCATCATTTTCATGACAGTTTCTCTTAGCTCATAACTATCGCCATTCATAATCATGTCTAAAACTTTGAGAACAGCTTTGGATAAAAACATGAGCGGGTGAGTAATGCATATATTGCAAATAGTTCGAATGGCTATCTTTTGAACCGCAACAGGAAGTGAAGATTCACTAAAAACTAATTCCTTTCGTATTATTAGCTCGGCCAAAGAAGTTGACGGTTTCTTAGTTTGAACAGCAGCAAAAACATTCATGTTGTCAGTCACGTCGCAGTGTCGGCCAATATTGCCTAATAAATGAGAAAGCTTAATTAACTTGGGATCGCTTTGAGATAGTGTTTTAGCCGTAGCGGCTTTTATGTAAGGATCAATTGCCTTTAAACATGAGAGACCAACAACGGCAATTTTTTTGGTATCCTTTCGTATAACCAGCACTTTCCATAAACAAATAATGGCTTCAGATTGCTCACGAATATTGAATTTGCTCAAGCGTCGTAATAGAGCGCCTTGCAAATCTTGTAGAAATTGGGGTCGAAGCGGGCCTACATTGTCGAGAGACTTCTTGAAAATCATGAGCACATAGTAGCAAGCCAATGGGGTAGAGCTGGCACTCTCGTCAACTATGTAACCCAAAAGTAGAGCAAGCTGATCTTGAGTAACAAATGAACCATTTGCATTTACAATCTCTGAAAGTAGGCCAAGTAATTTATCAAGGGTCTCACCTTCCTGTTCTTCCGATGCTCGTTCAGTCAGCTCTTCCACCAGAATTTTGGCAGTGGCTCGTGCACTTGGAGAACTTATACCTTTTATAGGATGAAATAGCTTTTCAAAAAATTGGCCCAGTAATCTCGCAGTTTTATCACCTCGTTTCCAAACGGCTTCTAAAATTATCGAAATTGTACCTGTGGCTCGTTTGCGAGCATATTGGTATTGCATATCAGCTGGGTTAAGCCCGCCAAGATCAAGTGGTCCAAAGAAAAAATCAGTTAGAATTCCAATTGCAAGATCACTAATGGTACGCTCTTCATCTTCAACTCTGCGTACAAGTCGGTCGGCTATTTCAATTTTGATGTCAACATCATCCAGAACATTAAAAATGTCCTTTAATAGTCGTACTACACGCTTTCGCACGGCCACTCCCGTGTCACTGGAACGATCACATATAATCATATAAAAGTCTTTAGCAAACTCTGGTTTGATTACAATATACTTTCCCACAATATCCACAGCCGCATCACGCACCTGTGAAGAACTATCTATTAACCGCTCTGAAAGGGACTTTTGGACTTGAGAAAGAGAAAAGATATCGGGGCTTTGTGCTAAAAGCTGGGATACAATACGCAGGGATTTAGTGCGCATGTTGATTTTAGAGTGATTAAGAGATCGAAGAATGGAATTTAAGATTCGATCATAATACCTGCTCAAACTGCGTGAATATAAAAATGTATCGTATGCAGAATAGGCTAGCGTTTTTGGGCTGGTTTCAGAGCTTCCAGTAGCATATGTAGATTCATCTTTTCCATAGTCAAGCCATGATCCCTCTTTTCCATTAACAATAACTTCGTCAAGCTTTTTGACAATTTCGCTATTTAACTCACTTTCATCGGTAGCAACCTCCCACAGTGAAGAAAGAATAGAAACATAAAGAGTTAAGAAATATCGATAAGAGCTGACAACTGTAGAATCTTTACTAGTTAGACTTTGGAGATATAAAAGAACACTATGCGCAGAATCTGTAAACTGGGTAAATGTAATAATCGACATAGTAGGAGAGAGATCAATGAGTTTGTCTTCAGACTCTTTAAAATGCCAGAGTTTGGAAATGATTGAACCAAGCAACTCTAAAGCCATGGTGGAAACATTCACTCCATCTTTATCAGAATCTAAAATATTGGTAAGGGACGCGGCCAATGTAAACAACAACAGTTCAGCAGCTGGCCATTCTGGATTAGGCAAAACGCTTAAAAAGTCTTCCATAAACAAATCGATTAAAGATCTAAAAGGAGAGTCACCAGATTTTGTTGTTTTCATTGCTCGCGATAATAAATAGTTGATTACTTCGGCAGCGCTATTGGAAGAATCGTTTATTGTTTTAGTAGATATTTCAGCTAGCTCCTTTCTTCTTTCCTTGAGTTGATCGGTTCCCTCCCCTTCATCAATTCGAAAGTGGACGAACTCAAATTGCATTGATCCACATGTTTGAACAAGTCGCATAATAAGGGCACTTACAAGCTGAATAGTAACTCCATTGGCAAGACGGAACTGTCGAGCAGATTTGTTGACTGGGAGCTTTGTAAAACTGCTAAGGATCTCGTCTAGGATAAATGACCGTTGGTCTGGAAAATGACCATACAGAACGGAAGTCAGTCTCATGCTGGAGACTCGAAGTGATTCAATATTTGTTGGGCCAAACAAAGAATCACGAGGTTTTGAGGTTGATTCGTAAAATATAATTTTGATTGACAGAAATTCCAGCATGGTAATAGAGCTTTCATTGAGATTTGCAGTTGAGGAAAAAACTGATAAAGTATCGATGATTTGAGTAATTTCCTGGCAAAATCCTCCAAATATGCCTTTCAATCGCATAACAGGATGTGAACCAAGAGCCATGTCAGATAGTGGAAGTATATGGTTTTCTAAAATTTTGGCTATTAGGTTCATAACGCTGTTTAAAAGATCTTCAGGTAGTAGATTTTTTTCAGGTCTTTCAGAAAGAAATATGCGAAAGAGAACTTTTATTGCTTTGACAGCATTGTCGCATATCAATACTGCGCGCTCTATATCTTCTACCTCACCTTCAAGTAGTTCGGAAGTAGATCCAGTAACAGCATCGGCATTCGAAAGCGATCGTTCAAGAAGTTTATACAGGTTAAGGATGCGATCGAATTCAAGAGTTTTAAGAAAATATTCAGAAGATTTGATTTTCCTCAATGAATTTTCTAGGGTAATGAGAATGGCGTTAGCCAAACAAGGCTCACTTGTCGAGTTGCTTAGAACAAACCAATGAACATTTTTGTTAGGATCCGCTTTTGTATTATTGGAGGTGTCATTAGCCAAAAGGTCGTCTGCTTCAAAAATTTCGTCAAGGAGTTCATCGAATTGTCTTTCAGCTCTGTGTAGTTTAGTTTTGGCATCTTGATGCTTTTGGATGGTTTTCGGCAGTGCAGGGGTTGGTGCAATTGCTGTGATTGGGTCGTCTTTTTTGATTGAATATGGAGGGAGTTGACTGGCATCTATTGGAGGCGGAGGGATTTCAATTATTTGTTGAGGCCGATGTTCTTCATTGGCAACTTGAATTGGATTAGCTTGAGAATTTCACTGGAGTACACGCTTAATAACGTACCTTGAAAGGGAATGTTTGTTTTACCAAAAACACTTGTGGCTAGCTGTGATAAAAAAATAGGTCGCTCAGTCAGATTATTTTGATGTTCAGGCACGGTATGATGTTTAAACACACTTAAGATGGTCAGTAAGAATGAACAGGCGCCGAAAGGAAAAAGAATCACTTACAGGAAGGACATGTCTATTTGCTGAAGCCTGGCTGCTATTTGTCCCGAGGCTGCTTCAAATATTTGATATGATTCCTGTGAACTAATAGGATCATTCAGCGGATTCAAGATTCGAGCTGAGTCACCCCGCTCTTCCATCGTCATGAACTCCAGTTCAGCGAGCTGGACACGGGGATCTGGAATTGGTAAAACATCCGAGGCTATAATTAAGTTAGCATATATACATGTTTAGTCTTCAAGTCGCGAGAAGAAAAAAAAGGCTTCAAAATTTTCATACCTGATTGAACAGGGACTAGTGAAACCAAAGGTGTATATTGTAGGGCATCTCGTAGCTCTGTTGGTGCTTGTTTAGCACCTACATGTGGCATGGCCATTTGAAGATATTACAAGAGTCGAAAGAGCGGAGAAGTGAAAGAGAAAGTATGAGGCTTCAGTAAATTAGACCTGTTAGGTAAAAGGCATTGTTGGTTGTGAAATTAAAACGATTTGCAACAGAGAAACGAAATGGACGAGTCGTAAGAAGTTGGACCTTAAGATTAATACACATAGAATGTTGTGCATTGGGAAATGAAGTATTTTTTTCACACAAAGTCACGTGGACAAACAAAAGTTGTCTACTATAGAACTGCGCTACAATTGAAAATTATGTAGAACATATCTACACAAACTCCACTTCTCGTTTCGACTCTGGGTAGTTTTTTTTATTTATTTTTCTCTTTTCGGTTTTATTGTTGATTAAAAGTAAATTAAAGCAGTTTAAGGAATGCGGCAGAAAAGCAATCAATTTTCCTTGCTGGCTTAGGGCTCGCCAGACGTTCAATAAAACTAACGTCAATGCCGTATTAAACAAATTTATAAGTTTATATAAGACAATATACAATATTCTTGGGTATCTATGCTGATACTATTCCTATCATAACAGAATAGCTAATAAACGCAAGTTGGTGATAGCCTTATTTATTCAGTAGCTATTCTAAGTGGTGGAGTGGTTTATTTATATTATGCTTGTGAGGCACAGTATTCAAGAATTACCGGAACCCGCACCAGCAGTTCCAAGGTAAATAAAACGTCAGGATATGAGGCGATGCTTGGTATAAAACCATAACGTGGGGCAGTAGCAACGGCAACACAAACAACAACACCAATAACCATAGTAGCAGCAACATACAAACGGCATTTTGAATGATAAATATAGAAATGTACCCTCTGATACACAATCCAGTGGTAGTATGCCAATCATTTACATTTTCAAATCTCCAACCCACACTGACTTGCCAGTACTAATTAAATAATAACCAATAACCATCGTCAGCAGCAACTCTTAGACCAGTTGCTAATACTAGTATAATGACTGTTGTTGCTACTTACTTATACTGGGATCCTTATATATATTTATATTTATTTTTATTTAATTATTTAAATTTTCACTTGTGATTTGCGCGTTTGATTTTCGCTTGATGTTGATATTGATATGATTTTTGATACTGATATTGTAGTTCGTTTTAAAGATGATGATAATATTCACGGTGATTTTCAGACTTTGAATTAATTGCCATGCATTAATCATGAATTGCTCAAGATTTCCCTACATATTAAATTTGGCACTGCCGTGAAATTCCGGTTAGTCTTCAACCTTCTATCCACGGGCCATCTTGAGAGGAAAATGAAAAAAAAAAAAAGACTCACGACTTAGTAAAAACAAATATTGAATTAGAAATATGATGAAGTAGAATAAAAAATGATTTCACATCGCCCACATTATGTGTATTTAATTCTGGTCCAGTGCGCATGCGATCCATCTCCCTCACCAACACCTTCTCCAGTACCATCACCTTCTTTCTTTGTAGCGTCACCGGCAGTAGCGCCAGCAGCAAGATTGGCAGGGGCGCCAGTGCTAGGGCCGGCAGCACCAGCAGTGGCAGCAGCGGCAGCGGCAGCAGCAGCAGAGGAAGCCTCATTGCCTTCATTTGGCAGCTTGTTGGCGTCATTTCCGCCGGCATTTTGCAGATCGTAGGCTAATTGGCTGGTGTTATTTCCAGTGTCCTTTGAACGATTATACTTGACCAAGGTCCAGTCAAATAGGTAGTCATAGCGGTAGCCAGAGCGTACAAAGAGATCTCGTAGGATCTTTCGCAGGTACAAGTAATCGGGCTTGTCGTCAAAGCGCAAAGAGCGGGCATAGTTGAGGAAAAGAGCAAGTTCGTAGGGAAGGCCTCGGGTAAGAACCTCAGAGGATGTAGTCATTTTCTTTTCCATGATGCGGTCATACTTTTGTTTCTTGGTTTGGGCCTTTAGCCCTTGCCACGGCAAAGAGCCACGGCAAAAATAAATGAGCATGTAAGAAAGGGACTCAATATCATCCCTACGGGACTGTTCGATTCCGAGATGAGTATTGATACTTGCATAACGGGCAGTACCCGTGAGATTCTTATGCTCGCGATAGGGAATGTGGATATGTGTGCGAGGGTCTCTAAATTTTTTTGCCAATCCAAAGTCAATTACATTGACCTGGTTACCTCGTCGGCCAAGACCCATTAAGAAGTTATCAGGCTTGATATCACGATGAATGAAAGATTTTGCATGGATGAATTCCAGGCGACATATCAGCTGATCAGCTAAGAGGAGGACAGTCTTGTAGGAGAATTTTCGGTTGCAGAAATTAAACAAGTCTTCTAAAGAGGGACCCAGAAGGTCGATAACGAGAGCATTGTAGTCGCATTCTGTGCCATACCAGCGAACAAAGGGGATACCAATACCACCTACCAGGGCTTTGTAAACTCTTGCTTCATAGTCAAGTTGAGGATGTCTTGCTCTGACAGATTCTAATTTGATGGCAACCTCCTCACCAGATATAACGTTTGTGCCCAAGTAGATGTCACCGAAAGAGCCGGATCCAATTTTGCGGCCTATTCTGTACTTTTTGCCAACTCGAAGATCCAAACTAGCAGTTTCCATGTTCATATTGTGATGAAAGAGATGTGTAGGAGAAAAAGTCGTGTGTTTGATAGGCTGTTTTCAATAATAAAATTTTGTTGATAATCTGTTTTTGGGTGGTGTAAATATGAGGAGCGTGGTTTTTTTTTTGTTAATTTTTTTTTTTTAATTTTTTTTTTTTCCAATAGACAAATAATTGTTGTACTTGTGGCGATCGATGAACCAAGTGGAATGTGCTGGCGTTTCAACAACACAGAATAATCAGAGGTTTAAAACACTGAAAAAACAACAACGGGGGAGAGAAAGGAAAAAAGAAGGATATAAAGAAATAAAAGGGGAGAAAAGGATGGAAGAGAGAAATGAGGGAGTAAGTAGGGATATAATGTATTGTCTAGGGAGAGGAGATGAAGGGGGAGGTAAAGAGAATAGTTGATGAAAGAGTTGAAGGAAAAGAAATCTATGGGAAAGAAATGAAGAAGATGGAGAAAGGAAGAGAGAAGACTGGAAAGAGAAAAAGAGAAGAGGGAGAAAGAGAAGAAGAGGAGGAAGAGTGGGAGGGTCTGGTTTTTTTTATTTTATTTATTTTTATTTTTATTTTATTTTTAATATTTTTATTTTATTTTTTTTTCTTTTTTGTTTCTGTTTCTGTATTTTCTGTTTTCAGTTTAATTTTTATTTTTATTTTCTTCCTCTTTCTTCTAGGGTTTTATAATTTATATCATGTATTTTATATATATAGATAGGTGTATATTTATTTTTAAACTTGGATAAGCATTATGAAAAGATGAAAATAATCAAGAGCACAAACATGAACGAGAACAAGAAGAACAATAAGAAGAAGGATACTTCAATCAGATGAATATGGATAGTTGAGTTGGTATAAAAGCCGGTGATTATAAATTTACATGGAAATAAGTTTACTCACATAAACATTTATATGTGGACTTTTATGGGAAAGGGGAAATAAAGAAGGAGAAGAAGGGGAGAGGAAATAAAGTATAAGAAATGAAAATGAGACCTAACTAGCAATAAGAAGTAGTATAATTTTATCAGGTTTTCAAGGTTCTCAAGTTCTTCAAGAAGTTCAAGTTTATCAAGTTTAATAACTTTATCAGGTTTATTAAGTTTATTAAAGTCATCACACTGATATTATTAACTAAATAGCAAACAAACAAACAAACAAACAAACTAACGAACAAACAACTAAACAAAAACATTTAAAATACCCACTTCAAAACGAGAACAATCAAAAAATAATTAATTAATCAATCAATCTTAACTTCTACTGGAGGAAATATGTATATCCTTGTAGAGTATTAAAATAGTGGACTTTAAACAAAAACAAAAACATCTTTTACATTCAAGCGGTCTTACTTACTGGAAAACAAAATACACTCATATCTTCTACCAGTTATTGCTGACTTTGGTGGTGTTGATAGTAAATTTATTATTTATTGATTATTATTATTATTTTTATTATTATTATTATCATGATCTTAACTTTTTGTTGGGCTTTCTTATTATTATGATTATTATTTCACAATGCTTTTCCGAAACCACCGCATACATGATTTAAGATAATACTAATAATATTCCAAAGGATCACGGTGGTGATCATAATATCTCACTCCATAACCTTTCATTTCTCCTTTCATAGTGTGACAATGGCATCATATAGCATTTCATTTCATTTTATTTCATAACTTTCTTATTCCTAAATCTTCTTCTCATAGTATTCAAATTACTATCATAACATGCTCTAACCCTCATCTCCTCATACATGACTTACCCTAACCCAATGTCCTGGAATGTGCTTTTTTCCCTCTTTGCACGGATTAACACACATATACAATAACCTAACTTAACTGCCACACCTATTCATCATAATATCTTATATATACCACTCTACGCTCACACTGAGTTCCCCTTTTAATATAAATTTCCTCCTATTATTTTATTATTTAATATTATTCACTATTATTCATTGCTATATTGGATTTACATTATTATCATCATACCCAGTGTTGAATTACTCTATCTCTATATCATTCACTGCCATCTATTTATATTTATTGTAGTTTAAACATATATATCCTTCTTACTCCTCTCCCCTACGAACATAGGTTTTAAAGTTACAGTTGACTAGCTGTGGAGTGAAATGTGATACTATTTGACTTTATTCAGACTCCATCCTATTTATATATATATATATTTAACTAATATTACAATCCTCCTACCATCTCATCATGCTCATGTCATTTCGAATTCTTTGATAATCTAAAAGCCCCTCAATAGATCCAAGCCCCGCAATAGCAATATCCTTGTCCCAGAGATATTTCTGTGCCCAAGCCATAACATCCTTCTCAGTAATAGAGTTGACACTTCGCTCAACTTCCTCTGGTGACTGGCGATGCCCGGTTGTAATGATCTGGCGTCCAATGTCTTCGGCAATAGAAGTGGTACCGTCCAAAGAAAGTAAAAGAGAGGCCTTCAATTGAGCCTTAGCACGCTCAACCTCTGCTTGAGTAACAGAAACCGACAATCGGTTCCATTCTTTTAAAGTAAAATGCACCAGATCATCCAAGTTATTAGTATTCTCAGATACAAGGTAGATACCCCATAAACCAGTGTCAGAGTAGGACGTTGAAAATGAAAGAAATGAGTTGGCTAGGTTGTTTTGTGACACAATACCTGATAACTTGGAGCCTTGGTTAGGAGCAGACCCAAGAGCGCGGTCCCAGTTACCAATGATTGCCTGCGAAACTAACGCAGTATAGTAGTCAGGCGAGTTCCATGAAACACCTTCTACAGCAATAGCAATGTGAGCTGTAGGAATAGTATCATCTCGCAAACGCACCTCTGATCCAACAAAAGCAGGGACATCGGAGGGGTGGCGAGATCCAGTTCCAGGAGCGACAGGGGTGGCTGAAGCAGTAAGACGACCAAAATGCTTTTGAGCAAGGTCAACAAGCTCATCGTGCTCAACGGCACCAGCACCAACAAGAACCATACGGTCGGCTTTGTAATTCTTCTTAATGTAGTTGTTGAGCTCATTTTTGGTAATTGCTAGAATGTTTTCACGGGGTCCCAGAATAGTGCGACCTAGAGGCTGGCCTTGAAATGCAACTGCATGAAGATGATCAAAAACAACCTCTTCATGTAACTTATCCACCTCCTCAGACTCTCTAATAATGACTTCTCGTTCACGCTCAATAGCAGCTTCTTCCAGCTTAGAGTTTTGCAAAATATCTGAAATTAGTTCGACAGTCTTGGGGACATCATCCTTGAACGACTTGGCATAGTAAACTGTGTTTTCACGTGAAGTGTATGCATTCAAGTGGCCACCCATATTTTCGATTTCAAGCTCCAGTTGTTGTTGCGATCGGTTGGAAGTACCTTTGAAGGCAAGATGCTCCAGGAAGTGGGCAGTTCCGTTGTTGTGTTCATTTTCGGCACGAGATCCAGCGTCGATCCAGACACCAACTGTGGCGGTCTGGGCTGTGGGAATCGTTTCGGTCGCGATAGTAAGACCGTTAGGGAGAGATGTAGTTTTGGTTGTAGGATATTTGGCTTCGAATGATGAAACTACAGAGGCAAGGCCACGATTAAAGGCAAGTGCCCTTCTTACAGGCAGGCGAGCCGACATACGAAGAAGAGCTGACATTATATATGTATATATATGTTGGGATGATGAAGGGAGGGAATAGAAGTTGATTCAAAGAAAGAGAAAGATTTGAATAAATAGGATGAGATTTATGAGTAAGGCCTAATTTTTGATGTGAGATTCTAGAACGAACGGATGTTTTTTGTCAGATTTACGATTGCAGTAATTTGCAGTTTCACTGGTAAATTAAGACATGACAAATGACACTGAATAAGGAAATTTGAAAAGCGCAAAATACTGCAATTATAACATTTTAGGAAATACTGCTTTGATTATCTTCTAGACTTAAAAACTTTGAATTGAACTGGACAGCTTAAGTATAATCAATACCTGTTATAAGGAACCAATATTAACAGGTAATAATTAACAATACTGGTAAGAAATTTCCCTGTTTACTTCAATATATATGACAAAGTCGGCATTTGCCCGTTAAACTAAATCTGCACCCGTTGCTAGTGACCAAGTAGAGCCCAGTTCAGTATCAGGGTTAGGTTAACATCCCACTCATTCTTCTTATTGGCTGGACGTTTTCAGCCAATCACCATCAATGCGTTACAAGCTGAGTATGTCAGCAAGACTATAGCCGACGCTACATTGGTTATGTATGGTCCCAAGAAAATTCCCCGGACAAGGTCCAATTTTCAATGTATGGTGGTGTTGTCTCTATCTGCTTGCTCGAGTTATTATTTTTCTCCACTCCCACTCTATATTTCCAATACACTTTCTCTCATTTACACATTTAAATCTTTTTTGTTTCCCTTTTTTCTTTTTCTCTTCCCTTTTCCTCTTCACAACCATCTCTATCTCCGTCAACTATAATCATGTTCCGATCTACTCTTTTGAAGCAACAGCCTGCTATGCTCTCTAGAGCTTTGCGCCCTGCTCTCCTCATGCCTGCTACAACCGCTCCTGCCATGACCTCCATGCTGAGAAGACAGCCTTTGGGTACTATTCCTCAACCTCCTGGTGGAATCATTGGTAGCGTAAACGACCCTGTCGCTGTTCCCACTCCCAGCAAGGTTCACGGTTCTTTGCACTGGACTTTTGAACGTCTTCTTCTTGTTGGAATTGTTCCTCTCTGTGTTGCACCTTTGGTTGGTGGCTCTCTTAGCCCTGTTCTTGATGGTGCTCTAGGATCTTTGATTCTTCTCCACAGCCACCTTGGTTTTGAATCTTGTATCATTGATTATATTCCTAAGAGAGTATACGGAGTCTGGCACAACGTCGCCATTTCTGCCCTCTTCATTGGTACTGGTACTGCATTGTTTGGTGTTTACCAAATGGAAAAGAACGACATTGGTATTACCAAGACTATTGGAAAGGTCTGGAATGCTTAAATCGGTGAAGATGAAAGATGAGAAGACAGAGAGGGATAAAATGTGCATTCATGTTTGGTTGTTTTGATATTATCATGTATTTTTTCTGGATTTTTTTGATGTATAACTAAATACACTGAAGGGTCTATTTTCTATTTTACTAGTGGGTGGTAGCTGAATCCGAACATCGGATGTAGTCTTTTTTTTTTGTAAATTTCTCCCCCCTCCCCCCGCCAATAGTCTTTTTGTATTATTATGCTCCTACTTTTCTCGTTCAAAGTTACAAAGAAATGATCGCAGGCAAAGTAATCCTCAATTCCGCTAAATCTATCAGTATTCTCTATCAATGCCCTCATTTCATTGTAGTCAACAAACCTCCATTCTGCTACTCCCAACCTCCTGATACTTCTAGATCTCCTACCCGACATAACCCATCTTCCTCATCCTTAACCTCAACAAAAGACAATGCTAGTAATACTGTCTTGGCTTTGCTAGCTTCCTCACATCCCAATTTATTCAATCCCACTACTTCTCCATTCTGTGCACCTAAACTGGTCCATCGCTTGGATTATGAAGTCTCGGGAGCCATGGTTTTAGCCACTAGTGTGCAGGCTGCAAAATGGCTAAGCCGGAACCTAAAGTATGGAGGATCTAAAGGGAGTATAATGGAAAAGCATTATGTAGCATTATTGCTGAACGGTAGAAATAGTGAGGATTATGATGGTGGCCGTAGTAGTAATACTAATAAACCTGTGAGAACAGAAGCAGTGACGGAGGTTCATGAACGTGAACGAGGACGAGGGGGATCTATAAATTTACCTATTAATGAGAGACCTTCTTTGACTCAATATTGGATTCCATCTGTTCAACCAGAGAATAGATCAAATAATGGCGCATTAATAGGTGTGTTTAAACCTATTACTGGCCGTAAGCATCAGATCAGAATCCATGCAGCATTGGGCTTAGGTATGCCGATTTTAGGTGATTCAAAGTATGGTTCTACGAATACCCATTTTTCAAAAAATAGAGGACTTGCATTACATTCAGCCATGGTTAACATAAAGTTTGGGAATTCCCAAGTCTGTGTCAAGGCTCCTATTAATTGGAACCATACTCAGTTCTGGACCCCGTATCTAGATCATGACAATTTCTTGATAAATAATGAACTATATCAACGTTAATAATTAAATATTAGTTACTAGAAACAAGCAAGATTATAAAGTAATTAAAACTAGAAAGAAAAGAATAAAAAATAACGGAACAATACAATAATAACAATCGTCAATAAAATGGAATAAAAAAGTAAAATGCAAAAGTCATCAGAACTACTCAGTCGATTGGTGGCTACTGAGCAGCAGCGCCTAGCTTGATATTTAAAAGCTCTTGGGGTGTCATCTCTACCAACTCTGGGGCCAATGTTGCCACTATATGGTCTAATAACGAGTAAACTAAATGCTTGTTAACCTGTTTATTGGCAAACAAATCCAAAATCTCGTCAATTCCCTTATGTGCATCATCACCCAGAAAAATTACCCTAGCTGTCTCTGGGGTGTTTTTGAATATAGCTTCATGTGCAGCGGCCCTGATAATGGCTTGCTCCTCGGCATCTGGGTTCACGCGGCCTGGTCCCATGGGTCCAAAGTTAGGAAACAACGTTTCTCTGGCTATCCTTACTATTTTAGAAACTGTGTGTTCATTACCAACGAACTTGTGCAGATAAAAGTCAATCACCCTGTTACAAACCATACCAATCCGACCGTAAGCAAATGGAATAGAAAAAACTCGCAGCGTAGCAGGAAGTAATGGCTTTTTAACATTAAGCTGGAATAACGTGTCCAGCAGTGAAAATATCGATGTTCCAACTAGTGGAACCCTGGTTTTCTCAAAGGAAAGTTCCTCACCTGAAGCAAACGATCCTAGGAACGCAAAAAGCTTACCTCCTCTTGCTAGTGCCGAACCGCATAGCCTCACGATTCGTGTATAGAGTACACCGGCCTGAGTGGTAACTGTACTTGGGTGGATCACAACCCCTGGTATTCCTGGAGGAATATGGCTATCCTTCTTAGGAATTTGTTTACCAGATTCAGTTTCTGCATCTGAGTCTGGGCAAAATATACCAATTACCTTCGTAATAATTTCATAAAGCATCCAAGGTTCACTGAGCTTTTCTACCGCGTTTTTAAGCCCAATATCACATAATATGGATGAAATAAAGGATGTGGCAAGAGGTGAATTTAAATTAGCTGGATCTAACAAAAATACTGTGATTCCTTTTGACAGAATTTGCAAAAATATCTTTTCGTTTTCTGGACTGGAAAGTGCTGGGTGAGGCCGAATTGCATGGAATGCATCTTCAAAAGTATCAGCTGGTAACAGCGATGACTTATATCTTTCTCTTACCATTCTTATATCCTGTATGTGTACGTCAAGGATCATTGGTAATTCATCTAACAAAAACCCATACATATCAATTTGGCCAACCCGCTCTTCAAGCTGTCGCACAACATGGGCCAATACTGAAGAAATGTCGTATATGAATGCTGGATCATCCACAATCTTATAATACCAAGTTTGCACAAATTGTCTACAAATCAACCCAAACAGTGCATAGATCTCTATGTTAACTTCATCTGAACTAGTTAGCGTGGGTAACCGGTCTCGCCAATCCAATTGATGTGATTCTCTAGGTAAAAATATCTGTCTTATAAGATGCTCAGTCGCTGCCTGGTCTTTTTTCTCCTTATCTTCTTGAACTATAGATTGATCAGAAGATCGAGAGCCTTGAAATAGAGGCGATGATTGCAAACGTGGAGATGAAGATGTGATAGGAGACTTTGGACGGGGATTACTTCGTGGCCGGTACGCAGTCCTTTCAACGCTACTTATAGTACTGCCTGAAATTGACGGAGGTCTCGCAATGGGATCCCCATCATGGCTGCTGCTATGTGGTTGGAAGGGAGGAAATGGAGTAGTACTCGATCTTCCAGATATAGAAAACCGATCAGAAACACTAATGCCTGATGCTGAGGCCATTGAAACCTGCGGACTCACAGGCGTTGGTGCACGAGAGTATGTTCTTGAGAAGTGCAGGCCCCCTGAGCCTGAACTAACTACCACATCTCCTAGAAGAGGATGCCCCTGAAGTTTGCTCATTTTCAATTATATCAATAGTATAGGTTCCTTGAAAAATATTATGAAGGAACCGACAGAATGAATAAGAAATAGTACTGGCATACTATTGCCAAAAAATCAGTTGTGATACAATAAATGTCAACATGTTGAAAAGGTCTAAAACTATCGCTTAAGGGAGAATAGCACAGACAGTTGGGAAGTTAGGGATCTGTGATTAACCCTTGCCTGAATAGTATGACAAGCAGGGTAAGGTAAATATAGAGGAAGGACTTATGTAATCTGGAAATAAAACCATATGAACCCCGAAATTCAATTTCTTCTTTTCTCTTCTTTGCGTTGCAATAGTACTCATTCAGTTGCTTTACCTTTCAAAATGTTCACATCCATCCGCTCTTCAACTTTGAGAACTCTTTCTCAATCTAACCAGAGATTTTTCTCAAGTTCAATTCGTGCCATGGGTAACCAGGTATACTTTGATGTCTCTGCTGACGGAAAGGCTTTGGGTCGTATCTCTTTCAAGCTTTACGACGATGTTGTTCCTAAGACTGCTGAGAACTTTAGAGCCCTTTGCACTGGTGAGAAGGGATTTGGATATGCTGGATCTTCTTTCCACCGTGTTATTCCTCAATTCATGCTCCAAGGTGGTGATTTCACCCGACACAATGGTACTGGTGGAAAGTCCATCTATGGTGACAAATTCTCTGACGAAAACTTTAAGAAGAACCACGACAAGGCTGGTCTTCTTTCCATGGCCAATGCTGGTCCTAATACCAATGGTTCTCAGTTTTTCATCACTACTGTTGTCACTCCTTGGCTTGATGGAAAGCACGTTGTCTTCGGTGAGGTTACTGAGGGTTACGATGTTGTTAAGGCTGTCGAATCTCTTGGTTCCAACTCTGGTGCCACCCGTGCTAAGATCACCATTGATGAGTCTGGTGAGCTCTAAATAACTTGTATATATTGAATTAAAAATGGAACAAAAGTGAAAATTTGAATATGTTTTGTACGCGATGTAAAACTCTGGTATTTGATTGGCTGTCTCTTTCCAGAATTTCTATATTAACCAACCATGAGAGCCTTATGAGAATTTTGGCACACCCGCTTAGGTGTATAGCACATACATGGTGTAAACGGTCTAACATCTTGTTACTCCCCTGCAATTATTGACTTAAAATATTCAAGTTGATAAATGTATGCTCCAAAATGTCTTGTATTAGCAGCTTAACCACGCCTAGAGTGCCATCTGTTCGGTAAATGATTTCCCAGAAACTGGCTCTATGCTGTCATATCCCGGCATCAGATTATATTAATAGAAAATGACAACCCATTAAAATTTAAGGTCAATTATGCTCATAACTATTGCTAACATATTTCAAATATATTTGTCGACCTGAGCAAGTTTTGAGATTGCTATTATAACATTTACATGAAAAGGGATAGTTTTGGATATTGGAAACCAAGTACAATTAAAGGTAGAATATGATTCAAGGTTATCTTTTGAATTAATTCCAAATATCCTTGCTAAATATAATGTCTACGGGAGTTAATCCTTCTACTCTCAACATCTCAAACCTTAAGGCACAGGATACGATTGCAATATTTAGTAAGAGAAATTTTTATTTCTGAAAAATATAATCCGCTAGCAATATTATTTTTTGTGTAGTAGTATCACTTCACTTTTATATTTTAGTACCATGGCTCGTAATAAATCTCATCTTTATAAGTTTTAGTGTCAGCATCTTGAAACCTCAACACATACTATCCGCTTTAGAATTATAAAGTAATCTATTATAAGTCGACACTAGTTGTTCTTCTACTTTTTCCTTCAGCAAATATTCTAACTAAGGATAAAATGGCTACTTTGAAGTTCTTCAGTTACTTTATGTCGAAGTTCGATGGTAATAATTGAATTATTTCAGATATCACACTATAATATTCGTCCTACTTGCCACTTCAGAAATTGAGAAAGTAAATATAAATGGTATTTTTTAATCCAAGAATAGTCGAAATGTGGATTCGGTAATTTTATTAACCATGGCACAAGTGATAATTTGTCTTGAGTTTCAGCAGGCTTTTTTTGTGTAGGGATGTTGTATATTTGGTTTTGTAACACAGAATGTAATTTTGGTTGACAAATATAGCTGCAATATCGGAAAAAGGTAATTGAATGTAGATTTTTCTTCTTCACATTCATAGATACGTGAACTGAACCTGTTTCATGCAATTAATCGTATCTAGCACTAAATATCGCTAGTCTCCAAATTTAAAATAAACTTTACTACTATTTTGATAGAAGAACTATTTACAGGCACATAAACTTCTCATCTAAAAGGGGCTTGACCTAAGCTCTGGGATCACACCGATGTACTATGAGCGACTAGCAATAATACAGACAAAAAGAAAGTAGGCAGAAACTACATTCAAAAGTCTTGAATTGAAGAAATAGAAAAACAATGGCTATGGAAAACTAAGTGGAATATGAAAAAAGAGTTTGGCGAAAGTGGGAGTTAAATTTAATTTCAGTAGTTCATACTAAACATTTTCATTAACATATTTAAACATCAAGGTCGAATTATTGCTGTGCTATAATTAAATAGCTCTAGCAGTGATTATTGATCTACAGGTTTATTTTCACTTTTGTATTGTAATGGCAGTGGCAGAATTTAACAAAGTTCATCTTAAAGTCAAATAGGCTACTAAATATCTGACAGAGGGCACTACTTGAATTACCCTTTAGAAGCCAATGAAGCTAAGTGTTAAAGTTCAAGGAGTATCAAAGAAATCCTCTAAGGCCAAAAGGAGATTTAGGCAATAATTTTCACAGATTTACTTTGTAACGTGTTAGACAGCCCAACTCCCAATTTAGGCCTTAATCTTTAGTCTGTAAGAGAGCCATGCTCCTTTGCAACCTTCTATATATATTCAGGTGTAATCTTCAAAGGCCTATTCAAGAATTAACAATTTCAAAAAAAAATTTATAAAACCAATGCTATTTCTTTTATCTTTTACTACCATTAGCCGACTGGTTAATTTTAGATCATGTAAAGGCTACGCTGTGAGTAATATACACACGAGCATTCAATCAGTTGTCAAGATCAATACCAAAAAGTTAAAATTTTCTGTCATTAGGTTGGGGCCTTATTGAAGAATCTACTCAATTTCAATATTTTAGTTTCAGTTATGCTTTTTTTCCCCCCAGAGCTGAACTTGTTCAAGTTTAGAGCAGGCAGAGTTTGATGAGGTTTCAAACTAATTTGTCACAAAAAATAATAGAATTAAACAACCAATAAATTTCATTACTAGTATTTAACCAATTAATAATCTTTTTAAAATATTTTTCAAGTTATTTTCTTTTATTTTAATATTTTTTTTTATAGGAGTAAAAAAGACCCCAATTTATTTATTACCGAGTCAACTAACAAAGATAAGAAAAGAAATAAAAATTATATAAAAATAAAAAGCATTGCTTAACGATCTTCAGCTCAATGGCTATTAGACTCCGTCAATTTCAAAAAAGTTCAGTAAGGTTTGGCTTTTCACCAAGTTGTTCATGTGTACCTCAA
>JAJLWW010000006.1:0-169290 GCA_030570935.1 Geotrichum klebahnii | reverse complement strand
TAGATATTGTTCTCTCAATGGATTTGAGGGGCTTGTCTTGTATTGTAGTCTAATCATCTTCAATGCTGTGACGTGCGCCACTCTCTCTTCAACCGGCGGGATGCCAGCTTCTAGTTCCATGACCACGATCGGGGTAGACCTATCGGCTCCAAGTATACACCTGAGGCCTCAGAGTTATTTTCAGAAGTAAAAAAACGATTTTAATCAACCAATTTGACGTAAAATTTATTATTTGTTAGCAACACTAATTCATTTGATTTAGTACTCAAAAAAAGTTGATTAAGAATTTCCTCCTGATGGCCCAGTTGGCTAAGGCGCGAGACTGTAATGGTTCATTGTAATCTTGAGATCGGGTGTTCGACTCACCCTCAGGAGACATTTTTGTTTTTGATGGATATCAATATCTAAATAGACGAGGTAACATCCGGAAACAAGATAACAGGAATTTAATAATCATTTTTATTTCTTGTAGTACGTGATTAGTAGGAAGCACTCCTAGGTGCATAATAGTTTCAGGGTGGTTCTTTTGCATTTATTAGGTGCTAATTTTGTGTTGTAAGGAGTGTGACCTGTGGCTGGGCAAGCAGCGCATAGGCAGCACGTAGGATTCACTGATGTTACCCAAACGAGCATACCAAGTGGTGGGATGGTGGCCTGTAAAATACATTGATCCCTCGAATTTTTAGATCATCACCCGATATAAATTACCTCCATAGCGAGCGAGCGAGCGTGAATAGAACGAATGAGTAAACATTCTGACCAAATAATCTATTTTTCATGTCTTGTTATTACTTTGGTTAATTGGTACGTTGGTTTATGAAGCCTGTTTCACCAGTAATCACAAGCCCTTCATGGGGGTGCAGAACTCGAAAGTCTCTTTAGCTCAGTTCAGTGAAAGTGACCCAACTTGGTTTGAAAATGATTGAGGGCGACAGACTCGCTACTTCTTACCACGAGCTTGTGACCCACACCACCACTCCCTTCCCAAGGAAGACCAGGCCATGCTACAGCGCAACGCCAGTGCCATCTGAACAAAACTAATTCAATTAAAATGGCTGTACATATTTTGGCTTTCTTATATTAAATTTTTCTTTCTTTCTTTCTTTTGTCCTATTGAAATTGGGGTTTTTTTTTAATATTCTATTTATTTAATTTTTTATTTTTTATTTTTTTATTTGGCTCTCTACAACGCAGAATTGTTTTGTTTTTCTGGCCTGCTTCAAGTTTTTCCCATTGCTAAACGAACTCCCCCTACCTCTACCTCCTACCTCCTTCTACGTCCCTCTACCTACCTACGCTGCAAAACTTCAAGTAAAATATTTGCAACACAACACCACACAGAATAGCTAAAATGCCTACCAATGAAGAAGTCATCAACGCTAGAAAGACCGCTGTAAGTTTACATCTGCACTACTAAATTCCAACCATTCTTTTCTATCTGAACTATTAAATGTTTTGAATGAAAATGAAAATGAAAATGAGAAAAAAAAAAGAATTCAATTTTGTGGTTTGATATGAACCTTTCACGCGTCGCAACGCGTAGGTACATCAACCATTTTGTTGGTTTTGTCTTCATCTATCCCATTGAGAAAATTCTTTATCTAGAAATATTCTAAGACCCTCATTCCTTTTGTTTTAAATATAGTTGGTGTCCGCACTATCGTCACTTTCCAAGGCTGCACAGGAAACTGCCAATGCTACAGTTGACTTTTACGGTTCTCTCCAAGGATCTGAAACCCTGCCTGCCAACTTTTTGAGTTTAGTCGCTACCTTGGGATCCATTTCCAAGGATATCGGAGGAGGTGTCGACGATCTCGTCAATGGGGCTGCAAATGGACGTGCAGGCCGGTCCAGCAAAGGTAAACCCAAGAAAGAGATTGATCCAGACGCTCCTAAAAAACCAACCACAAGTTATTTTGCCTTTGCAACTGAGGAGCGCAAAAAAATTCATCAAGAACGTGAGACAGAAGGAAACACTTCACATAACAATTCCCTTATAACATTAGAAGTGGCAGATCGTTGGAATCATCTTACCGACGCCGAAAAAGAGCCTTGGATCGGAACGTACAAAAAACAATTAGCTCAGTATGCAATTGATAAGATGGCTTACTTGGAAAAGAAAGAAAACGCTGAAAAGCTCAATTCAAAACTTGCAGCGTCTCCCAAAAATAATGAAGAAGCTTCTGTTGCAAATACCGTTGAACAAGTAGAAGATGAAAAACCTGATGTTTCTGTGCCTGCTTCCCAGTCTAAATCTAGGAAATCTAAAGCGTCTTCTACAGAGACTCCCACTTCAGCTTCCAAGCGACCAAGAGGAAAGGACACTACTGCTGAGGCTGGCGACTCGGTTCCTAGTCCCTCTAAGAAAGATAAAAAGGACAAGACCAAGAAACGCAGAAAGCCTCTCAATGCCGATATGTAATTGATTGGTTTCAGATTTAAATGCTATAAATATGCCTGGTTTAAGGAACCTTGGACTACTTTTGTTTTTCTTCTTTTTGTGATTCTTCAATGATTTAGTTTAGTTCAGTTTAGTTTAGTATTATCAGTTTATGCTTTTGTATGGTTTTCAATTAATTTGGTAACAGAATAACTTGTTCGATCTTCTTGGAGTTTTTCAATGGGCTAATCAAAGTGGATTTATTTCTTCCAAGTAAACACATGTTGCAATATACAAAATCAATTAATATTTTTCGTAAAAAAAAATGCTCGAGCTTATTCTCATCAATGTTATCCCTTGGGATCTCGTTCTGATTGAACAGAGGAAATTTGGAACTCGACAATTTAATCACAATTCTTTCACACTAAAGTTTGAACTTAGTTGAAAATGTTTCAACCATTTCCCTATAAATTTTGGGCCACTAACATAACACATATAGTGCATGCAAAGTAGTCAGTCCAAAACATCCAGAGCGCATGTTGACTGGGTTTAGTTAACTTGTAGGATTTGTATATGAACGTATGAAAACCAAAAATAAATAGAAAAAACATTAAGGATAATAAAAACAGAGATTAGAAAAAGAATCATTTTGGGGATGAACTTCCCTCTACCTCTACTGAAAGTCGTCGCCGTTTTTCTCCATCTGCACCAGTAACTTCTACTAACTGAGTGTCCCCGGAATCCAACGCAATGGCAATACCGGAGGCAGTGTTTTCAGTTGTTGGCTCTTTAACCTGATCCTCATTAATGACACTCGTAGCTGAATATTCCTCTTGAACCTCTTTCTTTTGATCCTGGAGATCTGGTGTTGCGTTTTCAATATGTTCAGAATTACCAAGTGCAGACTCGCTTATATCTTTGGTCTCAGAGACATTTTCATTTTGTGAATCAGCTGGTAGGTTTGGTTCTTGGGATTCCAAAGCTGATTCTGCTGTGGGCCCCAATGGACCTAAAATATCTCCCTCAATAGCCGAAGGAACTTCTAAATTTGCCTGCTGTTCAATTGCAGCTGCTGAAGCCCAAGGAATAGGGGACATAACAACTACTGAACTAACCTGTGCCAGTATACTAGGAGACTTTACGTGGCCATTCGAGTTTGCCTCTGACGTACCGCCCTCTTGAGCGACCGCCGAGGGTTCAATTTCCATTTCTTCATCTTCATTCTCGTTGTGATTACCTGAACCGTGCTCCTGCCGGGCGACAGCCTGTGATTCTGCAATAAGCTTTGCAGTATCGAGTCGTTCAAAATCATCACATCCTGAACTAACACTTAAAACGCGTTCTAGTGCAGCCAAATACTTTTGAGGTTGATCAGTTGGATAATATGCTGTTGGATTGACTACCAGCTCAGCCAGTCGTTGGATTGTGAAAGGAGGCGAAACTGGAAATCCCGAAGTCAACTTTTCGGTGACACCTGATACTAGTTGAGGAATGGAAAAGGCCTCTTTTGTTAACGGGTCGATGTACTTGTAGTCCTCTATAGTCTGAGAGTGGGGAGGTTTGAAGCAATTATTCACGACCTTTAAAAAATGATAAGAGAAACGGAAAAAGTTAATAACTTTCAATTCAAATAAATTAACCTTCACATACCTCTTTGATCTCGGTGCTTATCTTTTGACTTAACTCTGGCCATTCAATATTCGATTCCTTAGGATCAAATTCGCCAGTCTGCATTACGCTTTCCAAAATTTCCGAAACTTAACAAAGCAGGTCAGTATTAAAGAGAAACACAGCTTTCTCTGAATTGGAGATTATTTCTATTGTTATTATCATTATCAACTTACGATTCATAGTGACGACTTATTCATGTAGTTAAGTCTTCTTCAAAGAGTATATACAAGAAAAAGTCTTGTTGAAAGAAAATGTATTGTCGTGGTAGCTTGGGACATTTTTGTTTCACTTCCCACAAGTAACAAGTAATGGTCACCACCAGAAGGCAGAACAATAGTTATCTATTCCCCTTTAATATAAACAGTATATTCAGCCGTACGTTAAATAAACTGCTCACCAATTTCAAACAAACCTTAAAAGTCCATTATGGGGACAAGATCTCTTCTCATAAGTTTTGAGTTCTTGGATATTTAATAGATTTTAGGATTCAGAAGATTGAATGGCACAAAATTTGGGCATTAAATACTTGACTTTGAAAATATCTTTGCCTGGCTACATTTCTTCACTCACAGACTCACTATATTTGAAGCCTATCCAAACCAATTTAGGAATTAGTAAATAGTCCATTATTCCTAAAACCAACTAAAATGCCACAATATGGGCCCCAGGCCTAGACAAAATTAAATCAACAATGAGTAATATTCAAGTTAGAAAAAACGTGGAGGGCGAAAGGATAAGATAGGGATATCATTTGTGAGGTATTTTGAAGAAGATGGATATTGAATTTCGTAATTGGGCATAATATTTTACATTTAGTGTTTTTCTTATCACCCTTTGCTCGACAATTTTGATTCGGCAATTAGGTCCTGAGCACGTACTAATCATGGTTTCAAATCAATTCATAATTATTATTCTCATGACCTTAATGCCTTGCTCTCTCGAGGAATAATGTACTCTTTCTTTTTTTCTGCTTCTCCAGACTCTTGTTGGATTCACCGCGAACACGTGATTTTATATTCTTCTACCCTCTTTTCGTCACCATCGCCCATCATAGTAACCAAACAAGCTGAAAGATGTTTTCCAGGACATTTCGAACAGTGCTACCAGTTAGCAGGCTGATCTCAACATCAAGATGCTACTCATTGGCTTCTTATGCGAAGGATATCCCTACCGTTGAGCTGACCTACGACAAACATCCCGCTAGCAAGCAAATGTCCAACGAACCTATTATATTTCTTCACGGACTGTTTGGGTCAAAAGTGAATAATCGATCAGTTAGCAAGTGAGTAGAATTTTTAAAAAATTCCAAGTTTTATGCTAATTGTATTAGAGTGCTAGCTAAAGATCTTGCTCGAGATGTGTACTGCTTGGATTTGAGAAACCATGGAAATAGCCCTCACATTGCTAGACATGATTATCCTGCTCTTGCTGCTGATGTAGAGGCGTTTATCGAGGAGCATGATCTTGGTCCATCGATTCTCATAGGGCATTCAATGGGTGCCAAAACGTCTATGGCTGTCTCACTCCGTAGACCAGGTCTAGTTGCTGCATTAATTCCTGTAGATAATGCGCCCGTTGATGCTCAGTTGAGTTCCTCGTTTCCTGTTTATGCTAGGGCCATGAAAAAGATTGAGAGTTCAAATCTCAAACATTCCAGAGATGCATATGCTATCATGAATGAAGTTGAAACAAACTTGACAATCCAGCAGTTTCTTCTATCCAACTTGAAAAAGTCACCAGGAGAGGGTTATAAATTTCGCATTCCCGTTGACATATTGAGCAAGGCTCTGGACTTTATGGCTGATTTCCCCTTTACGCCAGAAGAATCCCGATTCAATGGACCTACAATGTTTATTCGAGGAACGGATTCTCATTAGTATGTTTTTTTAAACCCACGTTGTAGTACTACTTAGTATATCAACATTGGACGGATGTACATCATGTTCCTAACAATCATCACCTAGTGTTTCTGACGAGGCTTATTCTGCCATGGGACAATTTTTTCCTCGATTCACAGTTAGAGATATCAAAGCTGGCCACTGGGGTAGGTGCCAAGAAATCAAACACTCCACCATTTAACTTGAATTATTACTAACAGATGATCGTGATGTAATTTAGTGATTTCAGAAAAACCAGATGAGTTTGTGGACCTTGTCAAGGAATTTATTTCACGTGAGGTCGACGAGTAGTAACAGTATAGTGTAATTAGGGTATCATGTACAAATTTAGGATTATTCCCGTATTAGTTGGTATAGGAATATGGTTATGGTTACTACTAGTATCTTTAAGATTATTATTATTATTATTATTATAATAATAATAGTTATTGTGAGTATAGAGTTATACGAGCCTTTGGGATTTGGGCAGTGTAAAACTTTGGCCATTTAGCAAAGGCCACTATGGGAAGACGAGGAGGTGTCAAGGCGCACTCCTCGGCTGAGTTTCTGTACTGAACTGTGTTTAGCATCGTAGCTTCAGGTTTATGCTATGAGAATAAAGTTGAATTTTTAGTACAAAACATTGTTTTCATGGATTTGTTCGTTTTAGTTGACAATTCAAATCTCAGCCATTTTCTCAGCCCTTATTCAGCCATCTTACACGATAATAACAACCTGTGCATAAATAAATATGTGTGTATATATACAACAAGACCCGATCAAGTTTAACGAAATAAAACAATAAAACATCAACAAGAAATAATCTTCCAATCGTTTATTTTCAAAGTCATAGGCTTCCCTAAGAAAACTTTGACCCTTGTTCTTGAGTTATTCAATATTTTCCTTCCTAACCCGCTTTCATAATAACGCAGTGTGTGTTTATTGAAATATTTTCAAAGCTGATATTTTGCATTAATTTATTGATTTATTTCTTATTTATTTAATTATTTTCTTATATTTTCTGTGGGTGTGTGTGTTTTTTTTATATTATTCTGCATTTGTTTTGGATTTTTTTATTTTTATTTTTATTTTTTTTTATTTTTCTTTTTCTTCTTACATTTTAATAATTTTCATATTCAGTTTCATTACCTATTTTACACTTTGGTTCCTTTTTTTTCTTCTTTTCCTTCCTCTTCTTCTAATTCCTTTCTTCTTCTTCTTTTACACTATTTCTCAAATTTTTTTGTCTAAAACACCGGCAAAGTGTCGTCAACTTACCTCTCTCTCGTCCCTCCTTCCCAAGAGCCATCTATCATGGAGCCTGAGGGAAAGAAAACACTCCTCCCACAGACAAAGTGGGCAGCAATATACCTAGCTAGTAATGTTATTTTCAACTTTGCCATTATTGCAATAGAAGCTGTCATTTTTGCCTGGTTTCAACAGGCAAGTAGTGCATCCGGAACCAACAGTTGCAGTGCTGGCGATAACACTTGTACTGAGGCTGAGATCCTGGCCCAAACCATCCCTATTTATCTAGCTCTATTTCTTTTTGCTGGAGTCTACCAAATTGTCATTTCAATATGGGCACTAAACCAAAGAAATACCATCCAACTTTTATTTCTCGTCTTCTTTTCGCTCGCCATGCTGGTATACTCCGGTATTCAGTTCGACCAGATCAAAGGTTCCAACCAGATATCCAAATTCAACGGAGATAGCTTTATTAGCAGTGATTCTGTTCTCGATCTCCTCATCGCTGTCCCATGTATCATTGCAGGTGAATGCGTGATTCAATGCTTTTTGACTTACAAGCTCTACAAGGAGTTTAACTGGGATATCTTTAAAAAGCTTGGAGCTGGACTTAGACTCAAGCAAGCCCTAAGAGACTACCTATTTTTTGAGTCCCTAATCATCTTTGACATTTTCTTTTTTGTGGGATTTACTCTCCAGTTTATTCTTCTCGTGCTGCAAACCAAGGATGTCGAATTTGGCCTCACCATTGCCGTAATCCCAGTGACAATCATTATTTTGATTGCTGCAATATTTTCGGTACGTAAAGAGTTTAAAGCTGGCATCGTTGTTTTCGTCATTCTCTGTTTTGCAGGCATGGCTTATTTCCTGTTCAAACTGATTCGACTTTATACTGCAAGAGAAGGTACTCCTAGAAGAGCTCGCTTTGACAGAGCTCACAAAACTTTGACAGTATTTGCTGCCATCACCCTAGCCTTTTTAATTTTGACTATTTTCTATGCCATCAAGGCCTACATGAACTTTGGTCTGGGCTTGAAAGACAGAAATGATCGGAAAAAGTTTGTGTATTCCGACAATGAGACTGCCATCGACATGGTTCCTTTGGAATCAGAATCAGCAAACAAGGAGTACCAAGGTGCTCGAATGGTTATTGATTAATAGGAATAACATTCCCACGTTTGCCTGTTTTGTTTTAGCTTCTTGTTCCAACCAACGTTTATCGTGCAATTTAATATCTATATAACTTAATGACTTTGTAAATTTACTATTATTGTGCAGTATTATTTATTTATTTTTAAGAATGTAGCGCGTGGAGGTTTCGTTTAGTCTCGTCGCTTCACTTGAAGAACAAGTTCCACCCTGGTCTCCTTAAAGTTCTGGTCTCTTTTGTTTTCTCAGTGGAATCTACTCAGCGAAAATCAAACCGAAGAAGGTACTCAGTGGCAACTGCACGTGAGAGAGACCCCACATGCATTACCCCTACCCTGATAAGACCTTTGCTAACGCTGATTCTGCTTTCTCTTGGTAGCATCTACTCAACAAGGTCGAACGTACTCCAGTTTTCCTGCTTCACTTTCTTCTTTTCAAGTAGGCATCCTTCTGCTACCGTGCCACTCGTAAACGCATATATTCTCATGAACCTGGAATACTGAATGACAAACATCAATCCAAATTCTGCATTTTCTCTTTTCGGGCAAGGCTCTCTTTATCAATCTTTGGACCAAACCGACGACGCCACCTCTGCTTCTAGTAACCAACGCTCTGCCTTAAGGGTAAATGAAACCTCTGCAATAGTGGCAAGTTCCTCCAGACATACATATCAGAGCCCTTCTCTTTCCAACAGACTAGAAGTGAACGACAACTCACATCGTATGGCCAGCCCTACCAACCATCTGCCGCACCAAACAGTTGGCTCGGATGACGAAGATGGTGATCTGGATCATAGTGCAGAATATAATTCTCCAAATTCTTCCAGTATTCCTCTTTTAAATCAGCCTACAGACACCTTTCTTGCCTCTCGACCTACAGATCTCTTCATTCCCGAGGAAGAGGAAGATGTTCCATCATCTTTACTGTTTGAGAACCATCAACCTTCAAACTCTCCACAGAAAAAGCCCATATTAAGGCCCAATGCCCAGTCAATACTCAATCAACCTTCGACTCGAGGTAATGCAAAATCCCAGCATAGTGTTCTCTTTACCAACCCTCCCAAGCCAAAACGAAAGCAACCGTTTACAGGAACCAACCGATCTCTACCTTTACCAGTAACTGCACAATCAAATCCACCGGGAAAGGTGAGATCTGCAGTTCAAACTGTTTTTAGACACAATGCTGTGGACCCCGAAGGCCGGCATGGAGTACGATCTAATTTGGGGCTCATTGACCCCAAAGAGCGAGCACTTTGGAAGTGGGCGAATGTTGAAAATCTTGACAACTTTTTGCAAGAAGTATACAATTATTATCTCGGCAATGGATTTTATTGTATCCTGCTTTCTCGATTATTAAATATGGCTACAGTTATGTTTGTAGTCGGATTTTCGACTTATTTAAGTTCCTGCATCGACTACTCCCGAGTTAGAACTTCTTCAAAGCTCTCAGAGGTCCAATACCCTCAATGCATATCTCGGCTAGGCGTTTTCCCTAGCTTTTTATTGTGGCTTTTTACACTTTTTTGGTTCATGAAACTCATTCAATATGTTTATGATATCCAACGACTTCTCGACCTCAAGAATTTTTATTTTTATTTATTAGACATTTCTGAAGCAGAAATGCAGACCATTTCATGGCAGCAGGTAGTGAAGAGACTCATGAACCTAAGAGATCAAAATCCCACAACGTCCACTACTGCGCGCCATAATGACCGACTACTAGGCACTCAGTCTAAGCAACGAATGGATCCCCACGATATTGCAAATCGAATCATGCGTAAAGAAAATTATCTGATTGCTATGATTAACAAAAATGTTCTTGATCTGACACTACCAATTCCATTTTATAAGGAACCATTTTTGACTCGTACAGTGGAATGGAACCTGAGTCTTTGTATCATGGATTTTGTTTTTAATGAGAATGGTCAAGTCAGACCAATATTTTTGAAGGAAAATCAAAGGAAAGTTTTAATTGATGGACTTCGACGTCGATTTATGTTTGCAGGATTTACAAATATCCTATGTGCTCCCTTTACTGTTGTTTATCTTGCATTGCTATACTTTTTCCGTTACTTTAATGAATATCACAAAGATCCAGGGTCAATAGGTACCCGCCAGTATACTCCCCTTGCTGAATGGAAGATGAGGGAGTTAAATGAACTTTATCATTTGTTTCAGCGACGTTTAAATATGAGTTATGAGCCTGCTTCTTTTTATGTTAATCAGTTCCCTAAAGAAAAAACTGTGCTTTTTTCTCGATTCGTGGTTTTTGTGACTGGTTCTTTTGCTGCTGTTCTTGGTATCATCTCACTAGTAGATCCTGAGTTGTTTTTAGGATTTGAAATTACAGAAGATAAAACTGTGCTGTTTTATATTGGTCTTTTTGCTTCGATATTGGCTTTCAGCAGAAGCATGATTCCTTCTGAATCGTTTGTTTTTGATCCCGAAACCAGTCTCAAACGAGTTGCTGAATTCACGCATTACTTGCCTGAAGAATGGGATGGCAGATTGCATACTGATGAAGTAAAGACTGAATTTGCGAAGCTTTACGATTTGAAAATCATGGTAATCATTCGGGAGCTGGCCAGTGTTATAATCATTCCTTTTCTTCTTTGGTTTTCTTTAACCAAGAGCAGCGAGAGGATTGTTGATTTCTTCAGAGAGTTTACAATCCATGTGGATGGACTTGGATATGTGTGTACATTTGCTACATTTGACTTCAATGCAGGTAAGAAGAAGTCTGGATACAAACCTAAGAGAATGCATGGAGGTGATGCATATGGAAGTAATAGAGAAGACGATGAGAATGATTTTGACTTGCGTCAAAATTACTATGCCACAACGGATGGAAAAATGCTAAAATCGTATCTCAACTTTTTGGAGCATTATGGAGGAGCTAACGATGGGCCCACCTCCTCTGGAAGTGTATACGGAAGACCAGCAGTTCTACGTGTCTTCTCTGGAAATAATGGTGGTGGAATGGCCAACTCTCGTCTCACTGTTGCAGGACCTTCTGATTCTATTCATAGTGGTGACATGGAAAATAGTGTTATGGGCCGGTTCAACAGAATTCACCATCAAATACAAAGCGGCACCACTACACCTTTAGCGCGGTCTGGCGTTCTCGATGCTAGTGTCATGTCTCTAGGTGGTGGAATTTCTGGTGCCATTAGCACTGCATTCAATCGGAAATCTCGACGTCCGTTGGCATCAAGCAAAAGAAAGTCACCATTTGTAGCTGAGACCATTAATAGTGACGACGAAACCGATGATGAGGCCATTGCTAAAGCAGGCCATGATGATGGCGAAGATGGAGCCCCTTATAATTTAGGTGATTCTTTTGTTACTTCGATATATCCATCACGCCGGAAAAGTGTCACAAAAGGTGCAATGGATGATGAAGAAAGCGACGAAGAGTCAGATGGCAGTGAAAAGGAAGGCGCTGGCGGTGTACTTGGCTTATTGAATCAGTTTTACCAACAGACTGATGTAACCAAGTTTTAGAAACTGCTACTTACATGCTTCTTTGTTTGAATTGTTAGGTTATGTATAAGTTTCAAGGCATTTTTACTATTATTTTATTTTTATCATCTCACTAGACGGGATACTTGTGATTTCATTCTGTTTTTTTACGTGTATTCCATAATGAATTTAGTTTATTTCAGTTATTCTTTTCCATTTGGTTCAGCAAAGTTTAGTTTATGTAGTTTGAATTGAGTATAACTATGAGCTTTCCCTTTGGCTGTATTGTATTTTTTTTTCTATGGTATTATGAAGCTACAAAATTAAAACAGGAAATACCTGTATGGAATGCCGAGGCTCATTTACAGCATGTAGTAGGTAAGTAGAGAACCAAACAAGATTTCAATAAATTATATGTTATATGAAATCAAAATGCCTATAATGTTCGAAGCAGTACGTCGTCCTCGAAAACATGTATCAACGACATAATTTTACACCTTCGCCAAGAGCCTATTACCCCCACCCACTTCCCCTATTAAGCATCTTAACATGACATTATCCAGTCGGGATTCATCCCTCAACTATTGAAAAAAAAAATAATAAAAAAAAACCAATTTTTTTAAAAATACACGCGACTCCTTATTTTCGTTTTGCTTTTCGAAAAGACTACGAATGATAATTATGCGGATGATTTTCTGTTAAAACTTTGTGACCAGATCATCTGACAAAAATCAGTGTTGAGGAAACAAAAATTCATACAGTGGTATGAAAAGTCAGTGATACTTTCAAAATGATATGTATTCTAAGCATGAGCTCTAAATCAATGTGCAATCTATGAAATCAGAATTAACGCGAGATGGATAAAAAATGTATTGTGGTATCTAAAAAAAATCTTAAGATTCTAATTATACAAAGAAAAATAGCTAGCATACTTGACTTTTCCTTTTATATATAATTCTAGAATGAAAAATTATACAAAAAAAGACCTGATACGAGGACAAAAATTGTGAAATTACAATTCACTTCAATTGCTAAAACCCTTTAGTACATTCACATGAATACAATAGTTTGGCTAATTAAAAATTCCGGAACTTTAAAACTAAAGCACCTTCAAGTATTGCTGATCAACACAATACCATGGCAGCTAGTTTTCCAATGTAGTCAATTTCCAAAATATCAGAGACAAAAGGATAAAACAGATACTTGAGGGTACTTCACAAGGTTGAATTCATGACATTATAAGAGACTATTGATGTGCAAAAACACAACTGTATTATATTATTACTATCTTTGTATTGTTGAGATAAAAAATTATTAAAACGAAAATATCAAAATAATATTTTCATTCTATTATTAAATTACTAAATTTCTTGTTTTTCAATGAATCCTTCAGAGAAGAAATACCAGGGCTTAACTTTGGTCGTATACTCTGAAGGGAAAACGCAAAAAAATATACTGTCCAAGCTGACAAATTTTTTCTATTTACTCACTTGTTACTACGTCACACTAACAAGGGTTTTTAGAGTGCTAAAAAAATAAAATCTACTTTGAATTCAGTTGTTAACTAGATTTTGGTTTATGTCTGAAACGTTACATGTTCCCCTCATTTTTGTATTCTCTGTGACGTTTGGCTTTATAATATCAAAGCTGTAAAGTGGATATAATACTCAAGTATAAGAGATTAAAACTTGGGCAAGTATATAAGAGTGGATATCATTTAATTGAATTGAAATTTATCAAAAAATCATTTACATTTTGGATCAGCAGGGTCAGTAGTTTACCAAATAGGTTTTAGTGTAATTTCATTACTTTATATCAAAGACAAATAAGTTAAATCAATGATCCTATCTCAACAAAAAAGTATTCAGTTTTTCCCATTAAAGGAAGCTCATTAGATCAAAAGTTTAAACTATTTTGTTAAATATGTTGGACGGCTGAAAACATGGATTGTCGAGCCCCGCTTAATCTTTCTAACAAGAATGTATATTTGCTCAGTATCAGTGCACAAAGAATTCTTAAGCTCGTCTTGAGCATATATTATGTCTACTTTAATTAAATTCTTGATAACAGGGATAGATGGATTTACCCACGATTTTTTTTCAATATATGTTAAAATGACGTATTAATTGAAAATAAGGAGGCAAACTAATATTCTAAGCCTCTTGGACCTATTTTTTAAACTGAAAAGTAAAGGGAATAAATTAAAAATTAGGTTTCTTTACGCAAATTTATTTTTCTCTAAATTTAAGGATCACAAAATATTTTTTTCTCAAGATTGGAAAGACAAAAAAGAGTAATCAGATGGGGCTGCTTAAAGGAAATAAAGTCCCAGTAAATAACATTATCCAATAATATTATTTTGCTTTAACTGATTTTCGCATTAACCAGAAACCTTTCCATTAAAATTTTAACCAAAATACTCATAAGCAAATATCAAGTCTTTGGATCTCAAAGCCAATAGCTGATTTAGTGTCAGTGGTGATATCCGAACATGACTCATGACTAGAGTTCAAAACGACTTTTCTTTTCTTTTTTTACCGTTCCATTTTAGATTAAACTTGACCCAAACAGAAAACTAGGCTTAATAGGCATATAGTTTGTTTTTGAGATGGAAAAATGTTCATGTATAATCTTAAACAAAGATGCTGTTTTTTCCAAAGTTTTTTTGTTTTACTTGTAAAATTAAAAAAAAGAAAAGAAATAATAATTTTATTTTATAACTAATTACTAGATGATTTTCCAAAAATTGATGGGTACCCACAACAACATTTTTATGAAGTCCAAATTTCATAAACAGAGAAGGAAAAACCGAAATATTAAATGAGTTCAAGAACCTCTAAGTAATTAATTCAGAGATATGTAGTTTAATCTACTCAATTACCAACGGATAAAATGTATCCCCGTACATTACTTTTGTGCGTACACTACTGGATTGGCTTCATTTCCCCTCTCTTGTTCTAGCTACTAGATTTGCTAATTTTTTCTTTTTTTTGCAATATATTTACTCGTATTGACCAGATGAAGACATATTTATATAAGTTTTTACGGATGGTTTTTATTTTTTCATAATCCCAAAAAGTTTGTGACCGCCACAACTGCATAACACTGGAAATAAGTAATTAATTTCCAGGCAATTCTTACCATTTTGTTATAACGAACAGATTAAATTACAAGTCTAGTATTGAATTATCTGTCAGTTACCAATGATATAAAGTTGTATAAGTCTTTCTGGTAGTCTTAACATTTCAAACTGTTCTCTTTGCACATCCTAAAGAATACTTTTTTTTCTTCATTTTCATCTCATGTAGGTAACATTTAACTATTGCCTGACTTTCACCTACTTCTCAATATTACTTCTGGCCAGACTGAATTTTATTTAATTTCTATGATGCAAACTGTGGAACTCAAAGTTTGGCCTTTTCATTCAGGAACGTTAATACCTTCTCCATTTTATTACTTTCTATCAGCCCAACTGGGATATCACAATTAAATATATATATTTATATTGGTAAGATAGGGCTTTCCTTTTTAAAAAATAAAAAAGATAAATATGATATAGGAACTCTTAAAGCCATTTAGGATATGAAATTTCTGATTCATATAGTTATATAAAATACTACAAGTGCTGATGGAGTATGATGTGAGTTTAATTCCTCCTCTACCCGTCTACATTTGGATAAAATCTTTGGAACAAATATGGAACCAAGAGGAATAGGAAGTTAACCGTATCTTTATGATAGTTTTTCTATTGATTACTCTTTATATTGTTACATTTACTTTAGATAATGTAAGTTATTCAAATAATGAAATAATAACTCATTTATTTCATTTTGGACAAATTGGTGAAGGATTCAAATTCTTTGTGGCATCCTCTGTAGTTTACAAGCTAATTTACGTACCTTAGCTTCTTCCTTCGTTGTAAAATATGGATGTAACAACCACCCGGCGATCCTTGAATTTACTACTTTATCTTCTCCAACTGCTCAATATTTAATTTTCAGGGGTCTAAAATTAATGCCTAAGAAAATATTGTGGTATCTAGAGCTTGTCTCCAGGTTGCTTTTTCAATCTCAAAAGTATCTTAATAATACGATTAGATATTTTTAATAGATCTCATATAATGGAATAAGCCAAAAGACAGCGACAACTCAAAATAATAGTTTTATTAGAGCTTTTTTATACTGGTTAATAGCTTATGAACAAATCTTCTAAGTGCAACGTCAATTTGGCAAGGGACTACTTTATGAGTCTCTATTTTACAGAGTTCTGCTAAAACCTCTTAATTTTTACCTGACATGAGCTACGTTTCAGTAATAAAATAAACAAATAGTTTCGATAAAGAAAAAATAATTGAATTTTGTGTAGAAACAGAAATTAGGGTAAGAAAAGTTAACTCAATTCTAAGTTTCTTATTATACATTATGAAAATCAAGATTTAATAACATCATTTTACTAATTTTACTTCAGAGTATACGGCAGTTTAGAATAAAATTTAAAAAATGAAGACAAAAGCACCATCAGGAAGGTATCTGATAACTTTTTTTGGTAACTACTTGTTAATTTTTTAATATAATTCAGCAGTTGGAAGTCTATATACTTTATTTAACAGCTATCAAGCCCAATGAAGATGCATTTATAAGGCTTTACGTTTTTGCCATTTAACTTGAAAGAAAAAGTATTGGTATAGGTATGAAAGTTTATAGGTTTTCAAGAAGAAGATGAATTATTATACTATATCCTGTGAAAGTTATAAACGATACAAAATTTCAAAATGACCATGTCAAAATGTTGTAAGAACTTATCAAGAATATGAACGTTCAAGTGTAAAATTATTAACCCAAAAATATTGATCAATCATGGCCAGAACCAAAATGTAAAATTAAACTTTAAGGTTAGACATTTCTTTTTTGCGATTTAATCCTTTTTCTTTTTTGCTATTTCACCCTTTTTCTTTTCAGTAATGACCATTGGGTTTTGGTCTTTCTTTTCTTTTTGTATTAAATTTATCCAACACTATATACTTAAATGCACATATTAAGATCTGCATAACCGCTCGGTCATGCATTAGCGCTCAAAAGTTTAAAAAGCTTATTTGCCACCATGTCATGTCGTATTAATGTCTCGACTATAATCGGGAACCTTTGACGCTTCTTATATACAGCATCAATTAACGCTGCGGTATATAGTGGGTATATAAAAGGTTAGAGTAAGCAGTAATGGCGACACTGACTGATAGTACTTGTGATAAACCAACTACGAAATACTAATAGTATTGCAACTGTTGTGGGAAAAATAAATAAATAGCTTACACGCATTAGTTAATGTACATTATATACCTGCTTTTAATAAATAGATATATGGTCATATCGAAGTCAAATTAATATAACAGATAAAAGTATATTTAATAAAACACATTTGGATAAAATGAATTAGAATAAGGCATCAGCCTATTCATAATTATTTTACAATTGTTCATAAGTCGAAGAGACTAATATTTAATAGCAATAGGGGTTATTGCATTGTTTCATTTAATTTGTTTCGGACTACTTCCCGCACCTAACCAACGTAATGTTTTGATTTTTTGTATTGAAATTGAAAAGCTTGCACTTGGTCCAAAGAAAAAGAAAAAAGAACTAGATTTTTAATTTTTAGTATACATGTTTGGTGCTTCTTTTATAATTTATCTCGTACCTAAAATAAACAGGGAGCTCAATAAACATTTTAATTGGCAAAATATAGGAATTATTTAGCTGCTTAAATCATTGAAAATACTCCTACTTGCTAGTTCACAAATTTAGAAAATTTTTAAGAATCTTTTAATGTTTTATAAAGGTGTTAATGTTGAATATGAAATAAACTAAATGTTGAGGAAACCAAGTAAAAAGTGTTTAGCATAATACCCAAACACCACAGACTATACAACACCAACTCTAAAAAATCATTAAATTGTATTCAGCTACTTGCTGAGAAAAAGTTTGAATTTCATCTTTCAATTAGCTTTACATTTGGCAGGAATCAGTCAAAAGTGAAATTATAATTTTACCAAAGGAAAATGGTTTAAATTGACTACGTATAATATTCTTAGTGGCTCTAATTTAATCTTCTCCAAATTTATTTAAACTCGTTTTTTTCATTCCATTTCATTCTGTTTTGTTCAAGTAATAATAAACTAGTCTCTCCTTTATTAAACAAATTAGAGAAAACAGAAACAAAGTTTGAAAATTTAAATTTGCAAAAGACAGTAACATGGGAGAGCAATGGCACGTAATACTTATATTAGGATTTTTTCAAGTAATTTTATCTAAAAATGTTATTCAAGATAATATGATTCAAGTTATACTCAAGTAATACACACATATACTAGCAAACAACTCTCATTAAATTTATATTAAGAACTTCACATAAAGAAGCAAGAGTTTATGAATTTAAACCCATAAGAAAATATGAAGATACCCACTTTACAAATTTAATCATTTAGTTTAAAATTATCAATATCAAAATATTTGTGAAATACATGGTCGACATAAAAAAATATTTAACACAAAGAGAGAGCAAGTCGCTACACAAGTATTGAATTTTAACTATTTGAAATTTTTTACACTCCTATTCAACAGATCTATCTATTGGAAATATCCTCGGGGAGTCTACGAATATGTATTCATATTACAAAAGTTTTATATAAACGCAATCAAAAGAAGGATCAAATTTACATATTTTTTCATGTAAAAGTGATGAATGAGAAACATAAAACTTATCACTACGAGGTTGATATTGATATCAATGTAATAAAGAGGATATGCTTTATCCTTTCCCGGACTTTATAACTCATTTTCAAAACCTCTATTATACAAAAATGTTTCTTTCAAAAATACATATGGTGTCTATATCTACTGTCTATTAGGATAAATAAAAATGAATTTATACGGAATTTATTTTCTTTGAGGAAACATGTCTCTTTCATAAATCTGGAAACAATGTTTTTATAATAATTTTTGTAATATTGGCAATGTCATGTGCCAAATTTAAAGTCAGAGCTGGCTTTAAAAGACATATTGAAGATACTACTTTTGGATATAATTATATAACTATGTTATTTTTAATTTTCTGATCCTTGGGATTCACTTCCAAACATTTTGCCATAGAAACTAAACCACACATGTGTACTTAAACAAGCCAATTTACTGAGAAGTGCAAACTGCAATCTTGACCATGGCACAAGCTTATAACGCTTTGAGCTTGGTATTACGTATGCTAACTAATGTGGTCATCAAGTTGTTCAAGTGAAGTGAAGTGGAATGATGGCCCTAAGAACCTATGAACAGAAAAAGATCTACTCTGCGATCCTTGAAAAAAAATATAATCAAATATTACAAACTAAATATGGCAAAATAAAATATAAATATATGCTTGCCTTGGATAAGAAAAGCACAAAGGGACGCCCATAAAATCCCCACGTTAAACATGCATACCTTTTTATCCAACCAGACAATTTCCCATCAGCCACAACAGTAATAGTAGTACCATAATATTTACACTCTGAGTGTGATGTTATTTTCTAAATGTTACTTCTTGTAATAGTTAATCATGGTTTTTATTTTATTCAGTTTGGAGTTATTTGTTACTACATTGCGCAGGAGTTGACATGAATGAAGAATCTATAGGTTTGTGTGCTTCATTATCACTCGTCAATTTTCATTTTAACTTTTTTTCCCTTTATTTAATGGTTGCTCGGTTTTTGTGGTATTTTTTTTTTCTTTTTTTTTCTTGTGTTTTTTTTTTGTTCCCTTATACTCTAGTTCATGGTCAATCCTCAAATTCTTCAGAAAATACCCAGCTATAAGGATCCGAGAGTTTAACTTTGAAAACAACTTGAATGATACAAAACCACAAGAAAAACCACTAACTGATTAACTCATTCTTTAAGTTACAACGCATTCCCTAGTAACCATTATTAGAAAGACCCCCACTCCGAAATTAAATCTAAAATGAACAGCAGTAAAAAAGAGGATGACGGAGAGAAATTAGTTGACCCAAAGTTTAACCTAACAAAAGAAATGAGAATTACCAAAATAATTCGATAAAAAGCAGAAAAAGAAATTGTAAAAAGTTATTTAAATAATGGGATTTCCTTTCTTCGACATGAATTTTTATTTTTATTTTTTCATTTTTTTTGTTCATTTCATTTCCACAAAGTTATTTTTGCTGTTTTACTTTTCAACCATAAAAACCTTCTCCTCACCACACAATTATGACGCTCTTCATCCAGTAATATGGCCCAATCACGACAAGCTCTTTCATTCCAGGAAAAAGAAGCGCTGCGCACTTTTAAAAAAGGAAATCCTGAAGCAACACAACAAGTTTGCCAAAACTGGTTTCTCAGCATGTATGGCAAAAAAGTCACACAATCAACAATATCTGAAATCCTAGCTAGCAATAAACCACGCAAAGTCCGAAATCCACTACGCCATCGAGAAAGCACCTCTAAATATCCAAAGCTTGATCCATTATTATACGCCCAGGCAGTAAAGGTTCAGGAAAGTGGGAAATTTTTGACATACCCTCTTCTTCAGCAACTAGCATATAAATTATGGCCTCAGGTTTACGATTCAGAGCCTCCAAATGTTAGTGTCGGAATGATGCAGCGCTTTGCAGCCAGGAATAATTTAACTGTGTCTCCTAGTAGAGCCCTAAGCAATAACAGTAACAATAACAAAAGCAATACCAAAATTAACAACTCAGTCGGCACATTTCCTACGGAGGCGGCATCATGCTCAGGAACTCCATGGAAAGATATAGATACGCCTTGTAGCGATGCCAGCACAGGGGAGTCTTCTATAGACTTTCCTCAAAATTTCTCGAGTTCTTTTAATCCCATGGTTGAGCACGCTACATTAGGTGAAATATTTGATAGTACTATGGTTGCGAATTCTCAAAACTTACAGCACTGTAACATCCCTTTGGAAGCAGGGTATTGGCCTCCAGAATTTACGTCACCAATTCCAGAAATATGTTTAAGGGGAGGATATTATTTATTTAAGGAAGAAGTTGATCCTCCATCAATCACTTCAACCACATCTCAAGGTGTTCAATTTCCAGCTTGCTTTAGCTATCACAATTCATTAAGTGCCGTTAATATAGATCAGCTTGAGCCTCTCAAACTTAACTACAATCGAAGTCAAAGTTCTCCAGGCGGTATGATACCACATCCAACTACTCAGTTCATAGGACAGGATCCGAAGAGGGACTTTAATCCTGATATGTATGATACAGAAAACTATATGGGCTCAAATTCATATCCTTTGGCACGACAGGGAGTGCAACGAGACTAGTACTAATTACGGCTGAATTCTAATTATGTTTGTTTTTTGTTTTGTTTGTCTTCGCAAAGAGGTGATATTGAAACCTTAGTTTACTCTGATTAACATTTCTAGACAAGAAAGAGAAGAAAAAATAAATAAGTAAGCAAGAAAGGAAAGATGTCTATCAAGAAGAAAACTTTGTACTTCCTCTTTTTCTTTTCATTTTTCTTCGAGGTTGTCAAACTAGACGCATTGGCTTTAATATAAGCACACTATTTCTACTTATATTTAAGAAAGATTAAATTATTACATCATGTAATTATATATATTATGACGATTTATTGGAAGAGGAGAAAAATATAACAGTATTTCAACCATTTTGGGTTCAATAAAACATGGAACATATACGAAGGGTCAAAGTGAGTCTAACTCGTCTTTTTGGCTCATGATGTTACAATTTCAAACTTCAGTTACTCTTATCGGTTTGATCATTAAATATTGTCTCCATATTATGAAATCATACTCATTTATTGAACACCTTTAGCCTTTGATATAATAAAATGTGATACTATTAATTACATCCTTGATATATAATTTAAACATCCAAATATCAGTAAAACGCATCATATTCTTAAATATTTTAATATAAGGTACTTCAAAGATATCAGTGGAGTGAAAGTTATAGATAAGCGTTGTCATTTTGAAAAGCCAAGATAACAAAACTGTGCAAGAATACAGGACAATACTTCCATTTTTATTTTATAGTCATTTTCTTTTTTTTGTAGGTTAGATGATATTAGGGTAATGATAATAGTCAAGTGTTAAGGTTGGTTACTAAATTGCTAAAAGAAAAGAAATATTAAAAAAAAAGAAATTATGCAAAAGAAACAATACTTGTTTTTACATATAAGCCGATTTTCACAAATTTCTTATTTATTCAAATATTTTACACATGGCTATTGGATGAAATTATAGATAGTGTAAATATTTTATGTAATCAAATTATTTCAAGTAAAGATATAATCTTGGTGGAAATTTTAAAAGACCAAGAAATTATGGAAATGACGAGAATTACAACAATTATGAGAGTGTAAATGAATATGACCAATAATTGCTAATGCTCTATATTTTTTGAAAATGCTTAATTGTTGGGATTGAATGATCAAAATAATTTGGCTCTTTCATTGATTAATAATGTACATTTATTTGTACAACTATAGATTATAACTGTCTATGTTTTTTAAATAATTACTATACATATACCTGCATTTCTTTTGCTTTTTCTAATTTTTCCGGTATTGCCACTTTTGAATGTTGACAGGATGAACATCTCTTCGGTAAAGATTAAAATATAATTATCAGTCTTGAGCTCAGTCTTATATACAACATAACAAATTTACATATTCTATCATTATACTACATGTCGAGCAAGTAACAAACCTAATTTCTTTATAGTGTCTAAATTTTGAGAAATAATTATGAACATGGATTACTTTTTATATAAAGAACCACGCCATTGGCAATGACCCGGGTAAGCAAAGTCATTTTTATCACTTGTGAAGCATACCCACTGAGATTCTGATGGATAGCTGGCTCACTCCAGTCTGACTCCTATTTTTTTTCTTTGAAGGTATCTGTGCTCCTTTCATTTCTCTAGAAGAATTTAACTGAAGAGTTATCCTTGGTTGATATATCACCGATTCCACGGACCCTCAAGTTCCAGATTCCTAGTCCTAGTTCCATCCAATAGTTTCTTCTGTTTGGAAATACCCGTGGAAGTGCTTCTTACCTCCACTTATCAGTCTTAGACATGATAGTATTAGTCTGATTCCGCCTTGGCTATTTTTGCGCCCTCTGCCAGTAGTAGAAAATTATGCTAGGGTTCTAACAAAAGTAAAAACTGGGCATATTTCTTTGTTCCTAGGTTTCTAGAGTAGCTTGTGCATTCATGTCCCCGCCCGATTCAGTAATCTAAGGAACTCTACAGATATTAACAACTATTAGCCCACAAGAACTAGTGGTCTACGGAACCTGAACTCCAGAATGCATTTTTTTTTCAGATCCAAGTTCCCTGTAAAACTAGTGACTATCAAGAAGTCAAATAACGTTAGTCGTTTCTATGACCCAAGGTATAAAGCTGACTAACCCTTTATATAGTTTAACTAGTACATTTTAGTCCAATCTCTATTTGGTTCAATTAGTATACTTCAGTCCAATAAACGTCTATATTGCTTTTGTTAAGGTGATCATAGTAATTGTGTTCCCCGCCCTAATTTGAGCACGACATTACTTTCATCAACTTGTTTTCTAAACCTTGGAAAAAAAACATAGTGAATCAAGCCAAGGTCTAAAAGTATATCCTCTTCAATTTGAACAAGGTAAACTGATAATTGAAAACAACGACTTTGAAAACAAAATATGCCTCATGAATGAATTTTTGGTGAAAAAAAATAAGCACCTACTCCTTATTTTATTTTTTCTTTCCTTTGGTAATAAAAATAACTTGATAGGTTTGGAATACTAAATCAAATACTATGTGATTTTTAAAAATTATTTTTAAAGAAGATTAACAGCTCTATAATATTTTTAGTCTCCACAAGTCTCTAAGACTCAAAAAAGATTTGACGTGAAAACATTAATTTTTTCCATAGAGTAATTATTATGCAAACCAGTTACGACGAGAAAAGAAAATATAGTTCAAAACTTGTATAGTTAACTTTAGGACCTTTGCCTTGGTGGGAAACTTTAAATGTTTGTATTTTATTTATTGAAACTTGCCCATTTACATTTAGAAAAAAATAGGATTATCTCTTAACATGATTACATTAAAGGTATGTAGAAAAGAAAATAAAAGAGACTTCAATTGGTATGGCAAAGAGGCTTTAATAAACAATCGAGGTTTCAGTACTAAAAGATGATCTGCTTTTGGTATCTAACTATGAAGTGTAGTAAGAGTATTTTATCCAATCAAGATCAAGCAATAGTTCACAACTTCGGGTGGCTAGGACTTTGGCTATTCTTTTGACTCTCTGAACTTACCACTAATTCCTAAGAAAGCGAAAACAAAATATCCCATGATCTTTCAACAAATATAATTAAATTTTATTGGTTTTTTTGCTTGATAATTTTAAACCGAGAAGAAGTCAGGGAATATGTCTCTTTTTGGTTTAGTTAGATTTTATATCTTGAGAAGGACACAAAGAACACATTTGTACATTCAGGAAATTTTGGGTTGCTTTCATTTTTCAAAATATCAGATATTAAGCTACGTAATTTTTATATGAAGTAAGGGAAAAAATAATCTATGGGCAATATCAAAGTTAAACAATTCATTTACTTTGCATTTTTATTTTATTCTTTACTATTCTCTTAGATTTGGGAAATAAGTAGTTTGTTTGCCAGCTAATACCGTTCGCTATACAGGAAAATAAATAATTATTATAAAAAATGATGATTGATACAGCGAAAACACACATTGATGTTAACTGATCATTAGTTGTGCAGCCGAAAAGGTCTAACTAGTTTGTCACTTCGCATTCAATTTGTTCTACCATATTAAAATATTCTCATACGATTAAAATATATTTTTTAAGATAAAATTACTTGCCTTAATTACTGGATATAAACATTTTGGTTTTCATCTTAATTTTACTTCAAGATAATATATGGAGAATAAATCAATATCTGTCTGTTGTGATAATGCATATCTTCTGACTAAGATAGTAGGTTTAACTATAAAACAAAATAATGAAAAATAAAAAATTACAATCTTCATCCGCCTTTGGATAACTATCTAATATCTAATAATTTTATTAACCAATATATACGTATATTTATATTGGCATATTAATGTATTTTTTTCGGCTTCAAAGGAGAATTTGTGGGGTCATCATAAAAACCAAGCAATAAATACTGAAGTGATGTTAAATTTGAGATTCAACACCATTAAGGAAGACCTGAGTAAAACTACAATTATTGAGTCTCTTCTAACTATGTTTTTATTATTAGACGTCGTATTATTTAATTTGCAGACTACCTTTTATATTAGTCTTGAAATAAAATGTTTCTGATGATGAATTTTATATCAAAGATATGCAGTTTAGTCATAATTTATCTTCTAAGTGAAAGCTTTCTTCATCAACATCTGTAAGCTCGTATTTATCCCTTCAACGTTGTTACGCGATTCTTCTTCTATCATAAGAGAGTTGGCCCTGCTGAAATAGCATTTCCTTGCTTTATCATTTACTCGTATAGCCACTGACGTTTTCATTGGGAAGTATTTATTATTATTTATTTGACCTCAGAGATTTTTTGTTCTTTCTTCAGCCTCTTTGTCCAATTTTCCCTGGTACAAGGGCAATAAATGAAATGGTTATAAATTAGAAATCTTTAGCCATAAAACTGATACAAGTCAACAAAAGTTAAAATTTCAACCAGTCTTTGTATCAACTTCTTTAAGTAGAGCATTATATGACGTAGTTTTGTTTTCTTTCAAGTATAGGTACCTATAATTGTTTTATCATTAATAAAATTACATTAATTTCATATCTGTTTGTGTAGACTTGAATGAAAACAATAACAAAAACAAAATATTCAATAAATTTTTTTTTTTTTTTTTTTTTTTATCATCAATGTTTAAAAGAAAAAAAAATTAATAAAAAATTATTTAGTTAAGATTTAAGATGTTTTAAATAATTAGATCTTGATAAATAGACAAAAAAAATTATAGTTCTTCTTTGATATTATAGAATAATAAGTCAGAGGTGGCTATATCACTTAGGACGTGATCCACTTATGACGGGCAGCGCCTGAAAGTCTAGACTTTCAAGTACCAAGTATATAATTTAAATATATCTTTGTTTAAGAGCGTAAAAAAACCAAGTTATGTAAATTTACTAAATTTAATTCTTATAATTATTGATATAAAGGGTCCTTAAATCTCTTTAATTATATTTAAATGAAAATACACGTTTAGCTAAAATATATAGTTCCTTGAAATTTTAGGCTAGAATTCCTATCCACTGAGCTCTTTTTCACCCCTCGAACTCAAAGTCGCTCTTTTTCACCCCTCGAACTCAAAGTCGCTCTTTTTTTTTTACCTTTTTCTTCATCTTCAAAGTAGTATTTGCTACCAAACTTTCTTATATTTTTCAATATTGTGCCAGTTTATGTAGTATCTATAATGTCCTTTTTGTCCCGGCCACAGCACTAAAACCTGTACAAAGACCGGTACAGTTTCTTGAGATTTTAGAGGATGCTATTGCCACCTCATATTTGTGTACCACATCTGACCCTTTCATCTTAAACCCCGATTGTTGCATGATTTGCCATTTTCATTATCATCTTTTTTCAGTCTCTCTTGCCATCGTTTGATTCTCAAGTTTTTTTCGAGTAGAGTGGTAGTAATCATGTTCCCATGCTAATGTCACCCATAGAAATTCTTGGTTTTTTTGACCCAGAATTATACTTGAGGCACTTCCGCAGGGCTAGTGCTTTTCTCAGACCTGCTACTAATCCATTTCTGTATATGGGAATGTTGATGTTGCTTTCTCCCCTAACCTATTGACATTTATGACTTTCTTGTGAACTATTGCTGAGTGGAACTGATTATAATGACGTCTTGCAAAGCTAGGTGCTAGATGAAATGACTACTAACGATTATCCAACAGCGGCTCTGGAGAAGAATAAAAACTTAATATTGTTTAAATTGCAACTCTGTAAAGAAAAGCCATACCTCTTAGTATGGATGTGACTCCATAATTTGGTCAAGAACATAAGGCGTAAAACGCATAACATCTGTTGCCCTATCCTCATTCCTTAATAATTTTAAAAAATATTTAACTAGGAAAGCTTTTAACTCAAGTAGATCCCGACTGTTATGAGAAGGCTATTGACCACTCCTTATTTAATTTTGCTCTGCGTGTTGACAGTGACTCTTGGCTGGACCAAAGTATTATACGTTGAGAAAATTCGCTGACTTCTCTGTGGAAGTGAAGTTAGTAGTCATTTTTTTTATCCAAGGGCCATCAGTGAGATAGTTTTTATATATGATCTTTAAAATTTGGTGAATTAATTATTAGGTAGAGACATTACTATGTAGAGACTAATCTATCGACCTACAATCTGATGCCTTCAGGGCAGCCTAGCCATACTCCTCTAAAGCCTGTTTATATATGGTGCGGGTAGTTTATTGCAAAGAGCTCGGTTCGTACCTCTGGGAAATTCATCAATAACAGCTTGAAGTTTATACTCCAGCTTGTCTTTCGAGCTAGTTAGTAGGCATCTCAGGTTTTGGTAAAATTCATGTGACATATGTTCTGGCCCGAGGCAACTCGTTCTAGGCATTTAAACCCTATAAAAAAGAAAATATAGCTGTGGTTTTTAATCTATTTTTCAGGTACTGCCAGTTGGGAACAAAATTTTGAAATTTCAATCCAAATTGATGGTTTCATCAACCTTAGAAAATCAATTCAAAGGCAAAAAATACTTGCGATGGGATTTATCATAAGCAGTATTATGTGCTTCTCTCTGATGTTTTGTTTGTACTTGAATTGAAATCAATGCAACCTCAATATCTCATCAAAAACAAAACAAAAACAACACTCTGATATTTTTTTTTTAATTTACTTCGAACTGTTTTTATGGTATGGTATATGCTTTGGTTTCAGTGGATATTTAAAAGTTTTAAAATATAATTTTTGGTGGCATTAATACTTATACCAGTTGTTTATGCAACTAAATTTCTGACGTACTTTTCTCGTCCAAAATAAGAGCAATATAGAGTTGCAACACATTAGCTCGATGCACAAGCACAGCCTGGCAAATCTGGTATCACCTTATTTTCCAATGCATACTTCATTCAATGTAAGCTTCGGCTACCCTTCCTTGAGGTGTTTTCGTTAGGAATTATTTAAGATCTTAACCCTTCTTAAATTTCCGATAAAGTCTTCGAAGTTATCGAGGGACCTATCAAGGGACCTATTAGTTATACTATTGTGATATTGAGTAAGCTACTGGTCCCCTTCTTAGCTGTCAATGAATAACTCAACTTTCTTCTGGTTCCTGTTCTATTTACGAGAGGTCGAAATTTGGTTTCTAGAGAGTCCAACTTGACAAAGTCAATTCAAATTTTTCGAATTTCCAGTCCGAATAATCAGAAACTGATGAGCTAAACAATTTTTGATGTTCTTAAAACAATCTGTCAACTAGCTTTTGAAGGTATTATGGATTAAGAAAAAAAAAACATTTCCTATCTTTCTACCTCCTTAACATATCATTTAACGTTGTGGTACTACGCTTTTCAATGAGGCCCCGGCAACCTTCTGAGTTTCTTTACAATTCATTAAACATAAGAAATAGATATTGAATGTCTGCATTTTAGAATTGGTAAACGGAATATTTCATGTCTATTTTTGACGATACTTGCTTTAACAAGATGTACTGGCATCTTTTGCTTTACACTGTTTGGGTCTACTAATATCAGCCAATATTGGGTCATTATGAATATTCTATTTAAGATTGACGCGTCTTATTGTAGAGTCAAATATACTCGGTCATTAAATCTTGATTTGCAACTTGGCGAATCAACAAAATCCTATTATGGTCACTTATTTTATTCGATAAAATCATAATTCTGAGAACCCAGTAATAGAAGGACAAATTAAATTACAATAATCAAGAATTCACTCAATATTTAGGTTTTGTGCGAGGAGTAAATTCACCAAGAACATTTTTTTCAGTTTTGAGTTGCTCGGTTTTTCTCTTTTAGAAAAGTGATTAGAAAAAAGGTGTTTAGAAAAAATAGTGGATCATGATTAGAAACATATTACGATCTCTTGACTTGAAGATCAATGATCAATAACATCATTAACCATTCTCTTTCTCTATTTGAACCTCAGACTTCGTCCTGTTTCCCAGCAAAGCTTGAAGAAATTGATGAGATTTTAAAATCATGTAAAAGAATTCACCATCTAATTTCCTGGAGCCTAAATTTGAATATGGATACATTAGAAATTCTGCTATGTGAGAAAATGGTATTATTTAGCTCTGCCAAGTTTCTCGAATATGTTTGTAATGCTGATTGCAAGAAGAAATAAGCTTCGGATGTAAGGCTGTATTCTTACTTTATAAGTACAATAAAATAATGCAATTTGAGTAAGGAGTAAATCTCCTCAATAAATGACCATTGTGCTCACATCAACAAAAAAAAGGTCCCATGTAAGCTTATTCACTGATTCACTCACCACCATCAAAATCATTTTCTGGGTAAAAGAGATTCTGAAATTCAGTAATATATGTAATTATACTTACAGCAGTTTACTTGGTTTGATTGAATAACCGAAGTGTTAAAGAGGCTAGTATCTACAAGTCCGAAGAATTGAAAAAGCTTAGAAACAGCATAAAATGCAACATGCCCCTTACTCTATTATTTTTACTTTTCGGCTTTATTTCATATAATACCCTTTTCAATCATCATTCTATCCATTTCGGCAGTTTAATCGAAACTTATTTCTATTAGTTTAAATAAATAGCAATTAAGTGAGACTCAAAATTTTACAATAGAAATAACAATAAAAAAGCTCAATGAGTTGTTAATTTATCACCTAAATTAGGGCCTAAAAGGAAATAGGTTCTAAAATAGTACTAGAAATTCATTCAGATCCTTGCTTATCTGCTTACCTACACTTCTTTTTAATCATTATGAAATACAAATTATCTAACCTGAAAAGGCTGGTTTGTCTGAGTAGCATGAACCTAACTGGAAGAGAGAGAAATATTATCTTTGGACCTCTACATATCTTTATTAATGCTGAACTATACTCTTTTAATCCAGCAGCAGCAAAAAAGCGACAAGGTCATTTACTGTAACTCTAGCATTGTATTGCTTGGAAGTCACCATCAGATAATTAGAGAACCACTGGCCTAGGTTTTGTCTTTTATGGTGTGGTCAAAACGAAGAAATAATTGTGTCATTTTCTTAAAAGGTTCTAGATTATTGTGATGATTTCAGTATGGTTGATGAACATGGAATCAGAAGATGCTGAAGCCCTCTGGAGGAACTTATTAAAAAAATGTTAGTGGTTATACGTGAAGGAAAGCAGAGCTTTCAAATTTGCCTATACAAATCTATGATGATATGGGTCATAAGAAAGAAAATAATTTGTGCAACTTTCAGTTGGAGATTATGGAGAGCATAGAGAGAAAACATTTTGTTCGAATAAGTTGAATCAGAACATTAACTCGAACTACTGGAGTAACAAGAACTCAGTAGCTAATAAATTTCTTTATATGGCATACATATTTCATAGGAAAATCAAGTTTCTTTATGAGAACTATCAAAGGAAACCCGAAGTCATTTTAAATTTATTGATATAAATGTAATATAAATAGTCAAATAAAGACCTGATTCAACATCTTACTACCCTTCAATAATATTTATTAAATGTCTGTCATAAATGATATGACCTAACTTATGATTCTCAGGCTCTTTATTAATTTCTACTTCTATTTTAATATTGTTTATTAGTTATAATAGTCTCAATCCAAAGTATTCTCAAAATAAAATTTCTCAACATAGGAAACTAAATGTGTATATACTTGTATTATATATGAGCATTATTAAGATCTTGAGGTAAGATAAAGCTGTCCCTCGTCTTCCTACATAGACTATTTTTACCCAGTTTTCTTTTCCTTGCATAGCAGGCAGGCTTGAATCTAAAATTTGTTTTGCTAACTGATGATTGATTTACTGAAACTTATTCTATTCTCACCCGAACTGATTTCCTTCTCATTGCATGTATGTGAAAAATAGTCTGAATGTTATCTTGTTAAAAGTTTCAGATTTCACTTACTTAAAAGGAAAAGAACCCAAAAATTAACAAGAGGTTTCGTGGCTCGCTCTATGCTTTAATTAGTCTTAGTTCGACGTGGTATACCCATTTCTTGATATGTTAGATGCAGAAACCATATAAGACAAAAGCATTTTAACCGTTTTCTATTTTGATTTTCAAAAGAATACATGATCCTTTTAAATTGAGCGAGGATGTGAAACAAAAAATATTAAGAGTGACAACCTGGCCTTAGTCATGAACTATAGAACCTATAACGTGAATTCATGTCTTTTTCATTATAATTTAGATAAAATAGTTCTTTTAACAGTTAAAGTTAAGTTTCAATTTCCTAACACATACACACTTGTGCTTCTTCCTTCTCTTCTTTTTTCAAACACCTAGTGATGAGCAACTGCTCTTCTGCATCCCTAATTTTAGGTCCCCTTCTCATTCATAAAAAGAAATGGAATCCTACGCTGGGAGTCTAATGCTATCAACTAAAATATCAGGCAGGGAATCACCCCATGGCGGCTGAGAAACCTACAGTGCCGCCTGCAGTCCAAATTTGCAGTTAAGAACTTGTAAGATCCTAAAGAGGTGAAATATCTATAATACTGAATAATTAATTAACTAAGTAGAAAAGATGGATTCATTGTTTTAGACACTAAATTATTCTTTGATTTTACACCATAAATCTAGGTTAATACATTTTATTACTGTGTGGTCAGTTGATAGATATACAAAGCTATTTATTTAACAAGCAAACAAACAAAGTCTCTTCACTTTTTTCTTTTACATGATGCTCTACTCAAGTTAGCATCAAGAATAACCCAAATATATCGTCTCTTATGGATTTCAAATTATTTGAGTCATGTTAAGCGCAATGGAATGGTGATGGTGATGCCAACATTTTCCTTCCGAAAAGCGTCACAAGACGTGTAAGGGTTTGCTCAAATAGGACTAATTACGCTACATGCCTTGGGATATTCAGGCAGTAAACGAGATAATAATTTCAAAAATAAAATCAGAGTCTATCCAGTAGGTTAAGTTTATTGATTCAATTTTTTATCACCATCAAATCTATATGTACTGTGGTAAGTAATGTGGAGCCAATTAACACCGTTTTCTCTAATTGTGTTCAATTAGCTTTAATAAAAATTCAGTATATTCAAGACTAAACAATACACCTTTGATGAAAAAATTTAATTTTAGTAAACCTTATATTTCGATAAGCTTTTTTCTTTCATTTTTTTATTAATTTTTGTTAATTTTTTTAATTTTTATAGCTTCGATATGAAAATAATCAAAATAGATATTGATATTAAAAGTAAGGATACGTATATAGAGCACAGATATTGTATATTTTTTTTTTGCTTTTTTCTTGAATTTTAAATCAAGAGCAGCAAACTGATTTTGTTCAAAGAAACTCTAAATGTCAAGCGATTAATAAATACATGTTAACATCTCTTTTAATTGATTCAAATCAAGTGTAGATTTCTTTACCAATATTATTAAACGTCTCTTGAGTTATTTATTTCAAGTGGAAATTTATTATACGAAGAAGCATTTGGAAAAAAAACAGTATCATTAATTATTCTATAAAGCAATCTTTCATATGTCTGTGTAACGAAAAAAAAATGTGATGGGAATGGAAGAAATTATTATCATTTAGAATTGCAAGTCTTAGGCTCTTTTATCTTTTTTTTTTTCAAGGTCATGGGTAAACTTTTAGTTTGATGTTTACAGAATCTGAGATAAAACAGAATTGCTTGATACAAGTCCCTGCTGACCCTGTTCAAAGAATTTCAGAACCTCAATGATTTTGGTGCGGATCTCATCGTTCTCAAATGGCTTTTCACTAGCATCAAGTTCACCATTAGGACGATTGGCAGCCTCAGCTCTGGCCGCCTGTTCTTGAACAAACACACCTGCAAGGATCTCGACTAGACGCTCCCGCATGCTGATGATTGTAGGTTCATTGTTGCGGACAAGTTCAACGATAAGCTCGAAAATAGGAGTATTCTCTTCCATGCCATCAACAAGAGGTAGATGACTGAGTAAGGCAGGAACGACTTCACTGATATCAATGTTACTTGGGGACTTGATGGCCATACGGGAAACACAACCGCAAGCATTAGCCAATCCACGAGAATTGTTATCTCCGTTGCTCTCATCAACCTTCTTGAGAAGTCTCTGGAGCTTTTCAGTAATAGCAGGGTAGGCAGCTGCAACTATGGCTTCGTTCTGACTGTAGTAGCACAAAAGTCCAGCACCAAAAGCAGCATTGCTACGGACCTCAATATCAGAATCATCAAGACGATGAAGGAAAATCTGCATTAATTGCTCGGTGAAGTTTGAAATTTCTTGCTTCATGCTACTAACAATTTCGGCAAGGGCGCCAACCGATGAAGCACGCTCAGAGTTGCTGTTGCTAGAGCAGAACTTCAAAATGGATGGAAGAAAGTTAGGGAAAATAGGAGTGAAATAATGTCCAAGGGTGGCAGCAAGTTGAACAACGACATCAAGTGTGGAGTCGATCAAAACTTCATCATACTCAGAAGGTTCAGCCTCACCGTCTTCAACACCTTCATCAGCTTCATTGACTTGGGAACAGTGTTGCTTTTCCAAGAGCATAACAAGTTCAGTGCAAAGAGTGTTTAAGGAATCGCGATTGAGAATAGCACGGGGTCCAATTGCTTTCAAGCCTTCAGAGATGCGGTCACAAATGGCAATGGCAACAACACGCTCAGTCTCAGTCTCAAGACCTTCGATAGTGGCTTGGCGAACTCGCTGGCCAATGGCGGCAGTGATGGGGTTAGCGTGGTCGTCAACAGGAAATCCGGGAGTCCAAGGAGCCTCGTTATCAAGAGAAGCCCAAGTAATGTATGCTCTCCAAAGCGAGTTGATAGTTGATTTGCGAATTCCCTCACTAAAATGTTCAGCCTGGTTCACTAGGAAACCAAGGGCCTTCTCAATATCAGGGAAGTTTTCCTTGGAAGCTTCCATAAGATCACCAAGAGTGTCAGTAGCATACTCCTTTTCGATAACAATAGCACTAGAAACATGGAGCTGTTCCATGAAGTCCTTATCCTCACCATCACCAATCTCTGCCTCGTCTTCTAAGTAGTCCTCAAGACCGCCAAACTCTTCTTGATCAAGACACTTGTAGATTTCACCAATAATTTTATCAACAAAGACAGTGAAGTCCCGGCCGTAGAATCTAGCGAGGGAACCAACAAAAACAAATCCACATTCCTTGAGTTTGCTATTGTTGGAAGCCATGCATCTGTAAGCAGCTTCAACAAGAGGCTCAACGTAAGGGTGGAATGCCTCTTTGCCAACAGCAACTGCAATTACACCAAGAGCGTCAATAGAGTTGGCACAAAGTTCAGCTTGCAGATCTGAAAGCTCCTCAATGTTGCTGCTAAGACCAGCAAAAGGTTCAAGGGTAGAAATAATTTCAGGGAAGTAGGGCAAAAAGTTCTTGCCTGCAGAAAAAGCAGCTGAAGAAAGAGCAGCAATGATAGAGCCCTTAAGAGTTAGGTCGTTAGTATTGTTGAGAAGATGCAAAAGTTTGGGAACGAGAGAACTGAGGTACTTCTCAGTAATGACCTGGCGGTCCATAGACTCTAAAAGTGCGTCCAAAGCGGCACAGGCATGCTTGCCAACCTTTAAGGCAGTGGCAGTATCCATAATATTGAAAACAAGGGGAAGGAGAACTTCATGCTCGCTGCTGATGATATCACGGAGCTCAGTCGAAAGGTAGTACAGACACTGCAGAGCACTGACCTTAACAGACAAATCAGCATCATTTAGACCTTGGACGACAGATGGAAGAATACCCGAGATCTGAGTATTAACAAAGTCAGGGGCACCTTCAACGGAGACAGCAAGAGCCATATAACCAGCTCTGCGTTCTGCAGGATCAGAAGACTTGATGTAATTGGGAACAACTTCGAGGAGAGGAACCATAACTTGACTGGGAGCAAGATTGCTGGACATGTTATCAATGAGTTGAAGACAAAGACTAGCAGGATTGGTATCTTGTTCTTCATCGTCATCATCTTCGAGATCTTCCGGATTAGCGCGGTACTCGTCAGCGATGATCTTAACGGCCACCGTAGTCATAACAGGTCCAAGCTTTAAGGCCTGAACTCTCAGTTTCTTAACCCTAACTGCAGTGATGATGAATTGCAAAGCAGGAATACGGAACTCGTCAGCAAGCTGCTGCTCACTAACAATATTGTGAATCATAAAGTTCATAAGGTCACCGAAGTGGTTAGATAATAAAGATGCCTCGGAGTTTAGAAGAATGCTGAAAACATTGAATACTTGTAGAGCAGATTTTTCATCATTGGAAGTGATAACCTGTTTAAGAACATCTACCATAGCGGGTACTAGACTGCAGTAGGCTTCGACTGTAGCCTCACCACCTTCAGGGATACCTGAAGCTTCGAAGTTATCAGCAACGCATCCCAAGGCCTCGAGAGTAGAAACACGAACCTGAAGAGACTCAGGATCGTTTATAGTCTTGCTTAATAGCTCGAGAAGAGTCATGGTAGCATTCTCCAGGGGCTCAAGTTGAGCCTCGAGCAGAGTGTAAAGAATGTAGACAGAAACCTCACGTTCAGCAACAGCAGAAGAAGTTGCAGCTTGGTAAAGTGCAGGAAGTAGTTCGGGCCAAGTACCCTCTTCAACATCATATTTGGCAATGGCAGAAATTACTCTAGATGAAGTGTGTCTAACCAGTGAATCGGGCTCAGCAAGAGTAGAAGGCAGAAGAGCACTTCTGATCTGCGCCTTAGCGTCAGCGGAAATTTTGTCCTCGTCAAACCATTCCCGAGTAATTAGCTTTCTGGCTTCAACACCAGCAAGTTGACGAACTGAAACTTCAGGATGTGACTGAAGCACATGGATCAAAGCAGGAATAATTAGACTATTAGTGTAAAATTCTTTTTGAAGGGATTCAGAAGCCTTCTGAATGGCATCAGTATCAGGGGCAGTGATCTGTTGCAAAGTAGCCACCAGGTTATTAACAAATTGCTGATCCATGGTGATGTATTCTAAGAAGGTATAGATTCAATCTTATAGAGAGAAAATAGAAAGAAGGTGAACACTTCAGATCAAAAGAATTCCATTTATTTTGAAAAAAAAAAATTTTTTTCGTTAACTAATCTTTAACCATGTTCAATTAGAATTTTTATTAATCTGCATGTTCGTACTTGCTTAGTTAGGGCTTGGGATGAAAGCCGTCTGGGAAGGTCTTTGGTTTAGGTTTTTTGGTGCTAGGAAAACCAAATGAAATTTTTCTCAAATTCAAGGAGATTCAGGAGGGAGAGACAGCGGAAAAGGATTGATTATTTCATTGGTAACCCCCACTTGAAAAGGCAGACAGAAAATGCTCAACGGCCACTTACAAAATAATGTTTTGGCTGGTTCATAAAAGTAGTCGGCAGTCGATGATATCTACTTCCTGTCGTACAATCATATTTTCGCTTCAATGCCAAAGATATGTCACAATTCCTTCAAGATCTAGAAAAAAAGGTCAAGTCGGATTAGGTCAAGCTGCTGTCCGCAAGCCTGGAAGGCAGATAGTAGTGAATACTGAGCCTGTTAATTCACTGCTAAATCCCCTTCCTATCCAAAACGCAGTGAAGAATGGATATCAGAGGTCAACGAACGGGCAACATTCATCAACCAGAGGTCCAGCAAATTCAAACGCAGAGCAAGCGTCAAAACAAACCCTGTATCAGGCCATAAAACTTAATACATTAGGGGTTAGCGGTAGTGTTTCTCCTCCTCTCCCACTTGGGCATGACAAAAAGACCGTTTTAGATAAGTTGTTTCGAGATCGAGGTCCAAATAATCTGGTATCTCGAAAATCTCACTTGATTGGACTCAAGGGCCGACCATACGTACTGCCATCACCCGTTATACCTGTGGCTTCACATCCCGAAGAAGTACATGGGGTTCCCTCATTCCTAGTACAACACGCTTATACATTACGGTTTTTACAAAATACTCCTGTTGCTTATAGCTGTAGCTATTTCACAGCATACTATTTACCGCCTTGGCATTTTTTGGCTTTAGGCCGAAAATCACGGCCAGCTTTATTGTCTACATTCTCACAGGGGGCTGAGTATAATGGAAACCCTGAGTTTGCTAAACTGCTCTCATCATCTGGGGGGAATAGCAATACCCATCGTCGGTCGCGAAATCCAATGTCGTATGCATTTTCTCGAAAAGGGATTACGCAGCGTACTAGGAACGCTCTTTGGACTGCGTTTACAAGCATTCCAGATTCAGTTGATGGGCTTTATCTCTTTAGATCTCACAATTATCCAAATGATTTGGAGGATTTGCAACTACATATCAACGAATTAGTCAAGCGAGCTAGTACAATCGGAAGAGGAGATAGCAGCTGGGCAGAAGATTTTAACAAAAAGATTAAATGGTCTTCCATGGATCATATGTGCAAAAAGCGTCTGATTCCTCCTTTGGTACGATTTCAGGCTGGACGAGGTCTTGACTGGCGTTCTGAATCCTAGATGGTGATGATACAATGTACATATATATTTTTAGCATTTATACTAATTTTTTTATGATTCTCTCTATTCCTCTAAAAATTAGCCCAACTAGGCATTGCTGTTTCAAACTTGAAGGTACCTTCTTCTGAATATCGTAACGCATGTAAATAGATCATCAATGACTGGGGTTTAGGATCTCGATACAACTTAGTTCCACAGATTTCACAACCCGTTTCCAGTTGCTGGACGGTCATATTAGTCTCGACTTTATTTTGCAATTTTGTAAATACGTCTTTGACTGCTGCGTGATCGGTAGCACTGATTTCTAAAGCTTGAACTTCTTTAGTTAATGCCAGAAATAAGCTATCCGAGTAAATAGGATCGTTTGAAATAGGGTGACCTAACAGGGCTAAATGCTTTCTAATTTGATGGGTACGGCCAGTAGTAGGGGTACATAAAACCAAACTTTTGTTTTCAGAGGGATGCTTCGTTAATAGCTGGAACTTGGTTAAAGCTGGTTTCATGGAACTCTTCATTTCAGCATGGAACTTGGGCCAACCAGACACAAACTGGGTATTGAAAATAGGTTCTGAGCACTGTACATTGCTTCCGCTAAACATAAGTGAAAATAGTTAGTAAAAAAAGGGTTATTTATTTAGTAAATGGAATAAAGTAATAAACTTACTCTGGGAATACGCCGTCAACCAATGCTAGATACTGCTTCGTTAAGGTCTTTTCTCGTAGCTGCTGAGAGAGTTTGGAAGCTGCTTTCGAAGTCTTACCCAGAATCAAAATCCCGGAAGTGAGTCTATCCAACCTATGTGACGCTGTTGGGTTGTGAGTGTAATATTCTATCAAATCAACAAACCACTGTTTGCCTACAGCATTTTTTTCCCGCTCCTCCTTGCAAACCAAAAAAAAACGTCATATTAACAACACTTACCATATACTTTGTACCCAAGATCGTATTCCAAGATACTTGTTAATGAGTTTTTCATGTACCTTCCAGTAGGATGTATAGGTACTCCTGCTGGTTTATTTATCACCAATGTGTCTGGAGTCTCAAGAATGATATCGATTTGAGTCTGTTGAATAACAGGTGGTTCATGGATATGACTAGAATATTCAATAATATCACCATTTTGTAAAAGCTCGGAAGCTACTTGGATGCCATTGATTCGGCTTTCAGGCCCTTTGCGTCCTCGACCCCTGATTAGCACGATTTTACCGTTCTCGTACTCTTTTTTCTGATATAACTTGGTTAGAATTGCAGCTTGTTTTCTCGATAACTTCATAAGTGAACTTACCCGTCGTTCGTCTAACACTAGCTCGCGGATCTCTTCTTGAAAGATACTGTCTACTGTTCTATTTAGCCACCTTTCTTTACAAAAAATTTGTCTAATATATTGATACGGATAAACTTTGCGCAAACCATGCTCAAAGTAATATACTGAAGACATCAGGAACTTTGGGTAAAGATGTTTCTAGGAGGAAGAAATTGTTGATGAAAGAAAATTAAATTTCAATACACTATTAAAACTATTACTATGCAGAGTCGGTTGAAGACCTTGAAGCCAGACTTGTTATTTTCCAAGTATGGCCATACCTTGATTTCTGAAAAAAGGCAAAAGGAGAACGAGATGAAGGAGGTGAGGTGTAATAATACAAAAGTAAAAATCATGCCAGGAGGAGAAGATAGGAAAAGGGAACCAGGAATAAATAAATAAACCATAGAAAAACAAAAATAAACAAAAATGAATAAACAAGAACCAAGATCATTAGGCAACAACGAGTTGAACGTTGCAAATTAGCCATTTAGGAAAACAAGTCATTAAAACAAATGAAAGAAAAAGAATAAATATAAGAGGACATAGTCTTCTTAAAACTTGAGCTTTCTAGGAACCTCCCAAGTATTTTCTTGGTTGGTGAAGTGACCGTAAGAAGCGGTCTTGAAGTAGATGGGGCGGGCAAGGTCAAGATCTCTGACAATTACACCAGGACGGAGATCGAAGTTGTTGCGGATAATTTCAACAAGCTCATCAGAAGACTTCTCAGAGGTTCCGTAACTATCAACGAAGATAGAAAGAGGCTCGGCAACACCAATGGCGTAAGAGAACTGAACAAGAGCACGCTTGGCCAAACCAGCGGCAACAAGCGACTTGGCAACCCAACGGGCAGCGTAGGCAGCAGATCTGTCGACCTTGGAGAAATCCTTACCAGAGAAAGCACCACCACCGTGAGCACCCCATCCACCGTAGGTGTCGACAATGATCTTACGGCCAGTAAGACCAGCATCACCCTGAGGGCCACCAATAACAAATCTTCCGGAAGGCTGAATGTGGTACTTAGTGTTGGCATCAAGAAGGTTGTTAGGGATGACCTTCTTAATAATCTTCTCAAGAATCTCGGATCTGAGGTCTTCGGTTGAGATATCGTCAGAGTGTTGAGTAGAGATAACAACAGTGTCAACACGGACAGGGACACAGGCACCGTTGTCAAGTTGATACTCAACAGTAACCTGAGTCTTGGTATCAGGTCTCAACCAAGCAAGAGACTCATCACGACGGGCAGCGGCAAGAGCAGCGTTAAGCTTGTGGGAAAGGATGACGGTAAGGGGAAGGAGCTCCTCAGTTTCGTTGGTGGCATAACCGAACATGATACCCTGGTCACCAGCACCAAGGTCCTCAAGAGCCTTCTCGTAATGAAGACCCTGAGCAATATCAGGAGACTGCTGCTCAATAGCAACAAGAACATTGCAGGTCTTGTAGTCAAAGCCCTTCTCAGAGTGGTCGTAACCAATGTGCTTAATGGTGTCACGGACAATCTTCTGAAAGTCGAGTTTGGCAGAGGTGGTGATTTCACCGAAAACCATGATCATACCAGTCTTAGCGGCAGTCTCACAGGCAACCTTGGAGAGAGGGTCCTCCTTGAGACAAGCGTCAAGAATGGCATCAGAGACCTGATCACAGATCTTATCGGGGTGACCTTCACCGACAGATTCGGAGGTGAAGAAAAAGGTTTCCTGGGGAGCGGCAGCAGTCATTGTGAAGATGTGTAGAGTGGTGAATGAAAGATGTAGACAAGATCAAGGAAAAGATGAAAGAAAAGAAGAAAGAAAAAAGAAGAAAGAGAGAAATTCAAGGATATTGTGCTTTTATATATTATTTTCAGAAGGAAAATTTTTTATTTTTTTTTGTTTTTTTTTGTTTTTTTGTTCACTATTTTTTAATTATTTTTTTCACTTTTTCACTTGATGCAAATGTTGTGAATGTTGTGAATGTTGTGCAAATCTTGGGATATTAGTCAGGGCTGAGTCATTGGTCGTTTACCACACGAAAGCCTCGTCAATATGCGATTTCAGACATTTCAGTGGTAAAGTTTTGGGTGAATTTTTTTCACATGTCAGAGAAAAGCAGAGAAAGGGCTGGTTGACTGGGTAGAAACTTATGTAGTGTCACTGACTGTGGGTGTAATAATGGAGATTGTTGAGTACTGCTTTAATTATTATAATTATTATTATCAATATTTAATATGTAAAAAATGGTGATCGAAAAAGCCTTGGAATAATTCCTTACACGTGGGCTTTGGATTAGTTTGGGGTCAAAAGCCAGAGCCCAAATTTTCATTCATAGTCAAAGCCAAATATCAAAATCAAACTGACGCTGTCCAGTAATTTCCCGCACACGCAGACATTGAACAATGTAATCATTGCTATTTGATACTACTACGGTCTTACTACTATGTTTGTTTATTATTTTATATTTACTACTGCCTCATGCTTGGAGCACGTTTTTTGTCCTGGAAATTTAAAATTTATAAATTCAAAATCTTTTTTTTTTTTTTTTTTTTTTTTTTTTCTATTTAGTGCTAGATAGTTTTCTATTATTTACTATGAGAATATTGAACTACAAGAGATCTCGAAAGACTCATTTTACGACTTAACTTGAAAATTCTAAGAGGGCAAGGGTCTAGACCAGGCCATAACTCAACAAAAAATTTTCATAAAAAAAAAACAAAAAAATAATAAAAATAATACAAAATAATACAAAATATACCACATACTAAAGCAATTTACGCATGAACCAGGTATTTTACTACTTTTGATTTTTTTAGTTTTCATTTTATCCTCCAATAAAATCATTATTAGCCCTGAGCTATTCGCATGTGAAAATGATATAATTGCACGTGATATGACATTTCACTGTGTAACAATTCATGATGTTCCATGTTAATTTTTATGTAACACGGGAACTTCCTTGATCCAGGAACCGAATTAATTTGGCCGTTTTGCTGCCCACAAATCTAAGTTGATACTATCGTCAAATAAGCATTTGGGTTTATCATGGCCTTATTGCCATGTTACTAATATATACCTATATTTATACTTATTATATCAAATATAATAAAAATAAATTTCAAAAAAAAACTTTTTACTATTTAGTAAAAAGAAAAAGAATGGAGAAATGAAAGAGGGAAAAAAAAAAAATTTAAAAAGCACAGGCTCATGTATATGTATGTATGCTTAAATTTTTATTTTCTCGTTTCTAGTCCCATCCAACATAATCACGTCCAATAACTCTAAACACTTTGACTTCTCCACTCTTCAAGTCGTTTAGTCGGTAGCTCTCGGGCTTGATTTTACCTCCAGCTGAGCCATTCTCGGGTTGCTCAAAGATTCTTATCTTACGCTTTGCACCATCCCATTCATAAACAATCCCGACATGCGTTACATCCAATCGCCCGGCCTCTGCAGTATACTTCTGATGCAATGAACCCTTGTGTCCCTGAAATTTAGAACTTCGGAATACGGCAATATCACCAGGTCGAATTTCGTCATACTGGCGCACGCTAGAATTAGCAAGATTATGGTACAAAAGAGCTCCATAAGACCTGTTTCCGACTGAGGGAAGAGAACCAGGGATTTTTCCCAAAACTGTAGGAAGAAAATTTCCCAGAGGAACTGATTGACCAGCGAGTTGCTGAGAAATTTCGGCAATCTTACGTCCATAGGTCCCGTAAACAGCTTCAAGCTGGTCTTGACGAAGCATAGGAGGTGGAGCCTCAATTCGCTGTTGAAATGAAACGTAACCAGTCAGTTTACTGAATTCAACAGTAATAATAGTTTGAGAATAATCAGGAAACAAGATGTAGATGTCTCGAACAATGAAAGATCTTCCTCCACGCTTCCATGTCTCGGTTTCATCAACCTCATAAACAACATCCTTACGAGAAACTACCCCAGGTGGAACTCCGTTCGTATTAAGCCACCATTGAGTCTCAGGTTGCAGGTTAAACTCTGCTGCTAGTGTTTGGTTGCCTTCAAGAGTAGTAGCAGAAACATTTCCACCAGTAGTATCCATAGATAATCTATGAGAATTTCCACCATACGACATTCCTGAGCCTCCAGTATTACTTTGCTCAATAGACCTTCTACCACCTGTCATATCAATAGAAGTGCGACTAAATCGCTGTGACATGCTTCCTCCTGTAGAACTCCTAGCCAATGAAGGAAGACCAGGTTGCGACATGGCTACCGCAGGGTCAGGTCTTGGTGCTGATTGAGGGGGAGGAGGCGGGGCTCCTCTTTCCATTTGTTGTGGTGTCCGTCCTGGAGAAATACCGGTAGGAGGTGGTGGTGGAGGAGCTCTTTGACTTGGGGAGCGCAATACACTTGTACGAGCCATGCTCACAGGAGGAGAAGAAGCTTCAGTATACATAGACATTTGATTGTCTACTCCCTCCTCGTCGACAGATATAGTATTGTTCATGTCAGTATCTTCATCTGCGTCATATCCAGTAACTTCCTCGGAAGACTGGCTTGGTTCCTCGTCTATTCTTCGAGGTTCAGCAGACAAAGGAGCAGGGATAGGGGGTTTGGGGGGAGTGGAGGTGGGCTCGAAAGTACTAGAACGGCTCAGAGTTCTTCCATGTGTAGGGACTGGTGGTCGGGCTGAGGGTGGAGAACCCACACTAAATGTATGGGCCTTCGAGAGACTCTTAGGTGAAGACATGCTCGATGGTCCAGGAGGAGGTGGAGGAGGGCCACGAGGGCTTAGTGGGCCTGAGGTGTTTGATGGAGACATGGGCACTGGAGGTATCGCACCACTACCTGAAACATAAGATAACCTATTGGCTTTGGTATCAATGGATGAAACTTCAGGTCTGGATCTGGCTGAGGGTAAAGACGGAGGGGTGGAAAAAGGCAAGCCAACATCAGACGTTAGGCGATTATCTTCTGACTCTGTTCTTTCGTCATCTCCTAGCTCGTCTAAAAGTTGTTGTTAGAGAATGGCTATTTAAAGCTAATCAAAATCTCATGAAAATATAATTCTTACCATCAACTACTTCATCATAATCCGGAGGTAATGATTGTTTCAAAGACGACAAACTGAGTGATTCGCGCTTGCTGGTCTTAGATCTGGTTCGTTCTTTCTTAGTGGCATCAAAATAAGTTGAATCCAGTATCGGGGACGTAGGGATTTCGGGCAAGCCACCTATTGGACAATTAGTAAATAATGCATGAAATATCTGAAAACATTCATACCAAAACTTGATCGTTTAGTGCTATTTGCTCTCACGGGAGGAACAGGAGCAGCATTTGGCTTGGTTGTTTCAAGAGTAGGAGTATTATTGGCGTCAGACCATGCACTATCGGAATCCTCTGACTCTGGCTTTTCTTTATGGGCATCCAGAATAGAAATTAACTCTCTGTTAGCGTGAGGTGGGGGAAGCGGAGAATTAGCAATACTCTCGCTCTTCCCAGGGTTCACACCTGATGTGGGTGCAGGAGGAGGTATGGCCCTAGGTTGTTGTTGGGTTTGTGACGAAGCTACAGGTAACGTAGACTCATCCTCCTCATCTTCTTCGGCATCGCTGGGATCGGAAATTTTATTCGCTGCAAGAGGATTGGAAGCTCCAGGAGGTAATGCAAATGGCAAAATGGGAATTGGAGCCTGTCTAGGTTGCTCAGGGACTTCTTCCTCAATAGCTTTCTTTTTAGGCTTTCTGTCACCACCACCGCCAGGCATACCAAACCCGCCAGGCATAACCATTCCCAAATGCATTCCCATACCACCGGAAATTTTGGCCATACGCTCACGTAGTGCCAAGCGTTTGGCCTCTTCCTCATCTTCTTCATCATCTTCATCTTCCTCCTCCTCTTCTTCATCAACATAATTTTGAGATTCTGAGATTTGTTCTCCCATGTTTTTGCTACTATCTATACTTCGTCGAGTAGGGAGGGAGGAAGGAGCGCCATCCGATTCTTGGACCGAAGCTAAAAGTGGAGCGGAGGTTTGATGTCCCTGTTGGTCATCTCCAGTGGGCATAGACTTGAGTGACCCACCAGTCTGAGTACTATCCAGTTCAAAGTGTGAATCCAAAGAATCCCTGCGGTTTAGGGAGGCACCCGTAGACGCATTTGTCAGAGGAGATTTGATAGAGCCCATGTCTACAGCTTCCAGCTGCTCTTCACTTGGCTTTCTTGGTTTGGGAGCTTTGTTCTTTTTCTTTGCGAGCGCTGCTTCAGCACGAGCAGCTTCTGCCTGCTGCTGTTGTTGTAAGAGTTTGATTCTTTCCTTAAGAGGCACCTTCATCATCGCTTGTTGTTCTTCTTCGCTGTCATTATGATCGTTATAGTGAACAATTTCAGATGCTGGAACTTGAGGTGGAAGAGGTGGCGACTTTACATTTGACTTGGGAATTGAAGGAATCTGGGGAACATATGAGTTTGACGGAGTAGCATAAAATGTCTTTTTTGCATAGGTCGCCGGTTTTGGTTGAGAAAATGGTGATGGAGCTGCTGCATCTGAAGAGGATGTGTTGAAGGCTGCAATTCGATCTTGGAATGAAAATCGTTTCTTAGAAGTAGTTTCATCTTGAGAAGAACCCAAAGATTGTGGAGGGACATTCACAGAAGCTGAGTTATCAGGGATATTGACGGCAGATGGTTTGATTGAACCAGAGGCTTGAGTTGGAGATGCAGACGACTTTTGAAAACCTTGCGAAGCGGTAGGAATCTCATCAACTTCAGTAAAGTCATCTTCTTCTTGCGTTTGTACGGGCGCATGTGTCACATCCTTGGAAAGAGAAGGGGTCACGGCTTCCACAAAATTTTGAGGAAACATGCCGGTTTTCAATTGACCAGTTTTGGTATCGGTATAGCTCCCCGAATACCATTCTTCATCCTCAATAACCGTGACCTTAATAACCTGGCCAGCATTGAACGTGAGGTCACCTTCAACGTCGGATTCATACGGATACAAGGCCTGCACAGAAAATGGAGCGTTCACCATGCTTCTTTTAAATATTAGTTTCTAGTTATTTTCTGTTTCTTTTTTGGACTTTTGGACCAGGTAGTAAACTTGGAGGGGTTTCTACCTGAGTGTATAAAAATAATAAAGGATATATGGGAAATGCCTGAATGTTCTCACCAATTAATGCCTGAAAAAATAATAGCAATCGGAAAAAAAATTATACAGGAGGCTAGATAGTGTATGAATGGAAGAAAAAGACAAGCTTGAAGAATCTCTTGAAGTATTATGGCAAAGTAAACGAGGCTCTGTTGGCTTACCTTAGATGCGTGGTTTTTTAAACTTTTCTTGCTTTGCACTGTGAGTAGTAATCGCAGGGTTGGGGCTAAACAAATTGAGATTACTTAACAAACTGTCACTTCTACGATTTGGGCTTGAAGTGTTAATATGCTGAAGGCTAGAATTAAAGTCCATATTAACTATATTAAGTATAAATGTTACGGGGTTGTTTGAGAACATGGGGTTTGGGTTAACCTTCAGGTAATGTGAAATTGGATAAAGAGTGCTTGAGGGGTTCGTTGTGGAAGAGTATTGGGGCAGTGTAATTGGGATGGGCTAGCCGGTACTTAATACGGAGTAAGAGGATAGTCAAGAAGGGGGTAAGTATAGTTTCTTGAAAAAAATCAGATAAATTTAACAGCTTGAGAGATATTCAGCTGAAGATGTTTGGTGAGAAGTAAGTGCATTGGCGGTGATAATGTGCATGGTTTGGGAAGAGTTAGGTCAATAGATTGTAAGCTGTGAGAAATTAAGAATAAAGAATTGTAATGAGAATGTGTGCAGAAGTAGAGTTTAGTATGAAATATCAAGTAAGGCATGTGAATTGACTGAAAATTCCATTTGGCTGAGAGTTTAAACGAAAGGTTAGAACTATGAGAAGTTGATTGAATGACCTTGGATGTAATACATGAACCCTGGCAATAACCAAGACTATATAATGTATTATTAACAGACTTTAAGAGAGAGTAAAGTAGAGGAGTGTTAAACTCAATTAGAGGAACACAAGTTTTTCCTAGTCTGTCTCATGACACAAACCTAGATAGAACCCAAATACAATTGTTAGAGAAAAGATTTGTTATGTCTTGGTCAGGATACTACTTTTACAATTGATTACGATACATCCGTTAAGAAATAAGGTCACAAGCGATATACACTAAAGTATAATAGGAAAGATAATTAATAGCTGATAGAAATATAAAAAATTAAAAAGGGACAGCTCAGGTTAGCGCTGCTGTAAATTATATATGCAAGTTTTGGCAGTTTTGGTCGAGTGCAAGAGAACAAACGGAGTATTCCTAGCCGCTTCTTTTGCTAGAGCAGCTTGGGTTTCCATAATGTACCATTTTTGTGAAGGGGAGGCTCCAACAACTTTACGTTTCCATTCATCAGGCAGCGTGGGTGACGTTAAAGTTATCGCCTCCAGTACTTCATCTTTGACATCAAGAGAGTAAATAGGAGCTGAAGAAATTTCCTTCACAAAATCCGACACATGATCTTTCGTAGTTTCTTCCAAAAGCCATCGATTTTTTTTTCCACCCTTGATTTTCCCGGATTCACTTAAAATAATCACTGGGTTACTGATGACGGCAGGGCGATCATCTACAGGGTTATTTCGAACAATTGATCCTCCATCTGAACTATTCTTATCAAAGAATATTGGAAATTTGATCTTAGAAGAACCAGAATTAGAATGGTGATGTGCATTAGTAAAAACGGAGCGTGGAATTGCGGCACTCAATTGCTTGTTCCGATCTCTCTCAGAAATCATCACATGTAAGTGAGGAACAAGATCATCAAAAGCCAAGTCAATATCAGTTTTGGTTGAAATGGTCTTTAATCGCAAAGGCTTAAAATTGCTTGAAGACGAAAATGTACTTAGTTGTTTGACAATGACGACCCATTCGATTCCTTCCTTCTCAGCAACAGACATTAACTCTTCAGAAGAGATACAGTTGCTAACAAAGTCAGCTCCAATGTTGTGGTCCCACAGCTCTCGCAAAATTTTTAAACACACAGTTTTTGTGTTAGAAACTTTGAAACTGGAAATTAAAACGTCACATCGAGCAGGGGTAGTAAAGTTCTCTACCTCTTCTTGTACGGCCGTCGAAAGAAATTTCATATTTTTCTTTGATCGCTTTTTCACTGACAAATCTCGGTAAGCCAAAACATAATCCATAATTCGATCAGATGGCATGTTAAAGCCAACAGCATGAGCTGGAAGTCCTTCATCCAAAGAAGGGTGACGAAACTTTTTGACCAAGCTATCATATCGTCCGCCGGCAGCCAAAAGGATACGTTTCTTTTCGTCGTGAACCACTTGAAACATGATGCCTGATTTATAAAAAGTTGAGTTGTAGTTACTCAATGGAGCAAAGTATATTTTTGTAGTTACACCAAGCTCTTTTAAGTGAGAAATCACGGCACGAATATTGGCAATTCCATCTTTGAGGCTCTTTTCAAGATCTGAATCTCCCATAAGTCTCAATAATTTAGCCTCTGCTTTGTCCACATCATCTCGAAATCCAAATTGCTCCCAATCATGAAGTGCAGTAGCTGAAAGAGAGTACTGTGACAACAATTCCTGTTTAACATTAGGTATTGCAGGTCCAATCCCCGATTGCCCTAGTAACATTAAAACAGACGATTTCTGGTGTTCACGAAATGAACAATGGCGCAAGATAGAATCAAGAACATCTGAATGGTTTATATAAATCGAGACCGAACTAGATTTGAAAAAGGGGAAAAGATTGATGATTTCATCTAAGACTTTGATAGTTTCGGCCTCATGAAAATCAGAATCGGTAGCAGTTGAGGTCACAATATCAAATGCAATCTCCCCACATCTTCTAGGCTGTGTACCCTTGTTCTTGTCATCTGCCCGATACACATAACCGAAATGAAAGCATTTTGGAAATGGAGGGGGTTTTTCAGCAATTTTACTTGCAAACGGCAAAGTTAAGTCATAAGGCATCTGTAGAATGTTGCCCATAGGGTCCATAAGCTTGACTAGATTGGGATAGTTATACATGGACGAGCAAGGAAAAATAGCAGGTCGATCATCTATATCAACAGCACCATGTCTTCGAAATACCTGAGTTATAGAATCAACCATTTGTGCGTACAAAAGATGGTCGCCAGTAGTTTTTAAATTACCAAACTTGAACCGATCATATAGTACAGTGGCAGCTGTATCTAACTTTTTGGCAAACAAAGCTGAGTATACCTGAGAAATCCAAGGAGAGTCACTTTTGCTATCAATAATACTCTGTAAAGTTTCCCTTACAATCTCATCCTTGTGAGGGGCAGGGACCAACTTCGAGTCTAGCAACTCACGGGCAGACGGACGTCTTGAAGGTTTGTGATCAAGTAGCCGGCAAACAATTTCTCTTTCATTTTCATATCGAGTTGTCAAAAAGGCCTGAGGACAACGAATATCAGGGGTTCTAAGTCCACGAAGAATATTTACTCGCTCCATAGCAGTGTCCATAGGAAAAACCATTTCAAAAAATATGATTCCCATGGAATACATATCAACCTTGGCGTCATAATAAGTATTGGTTTTCTTGCTAAGCATTTCATTTGCAATGTAGAGAGTAGTTCCAACTTCTGAAGTTAAATCCTCCGCAATTTCAGCAGAGCTATTTCCCGCGGAAGCAGAAAAAAGGAGAGTTTGTCCAATACTCTTAGCTAGACCAAAATCACCTATTTTAACATTATGAGCTTGATCTATGAAAATGTTCATTGGCTTTAAATCTCGATGTATAACTCCTTCATTGTGAATATGATTTAAGGCTTCAAGCGATTGCCTAAACAATCTCCAATACTCGTCTGGTTGAGAGTACAATCCCTGTTTAATGAGATCAGCAAGAGTGTGTTTTTCACAGTATTCCATCTGAATAAATAAAGTGCTCCTAGTTGACCTCTCACTAACATTCTGAGTTTTTCGAAGTTGAGTAATATTTTTAGGATTTGCATTAATGTCTTCTTCATCATCACTAGAAGAGAAAGAGGCACTGCTATCTGCAGATTCTTCTTCTTCTTCTTGCTCATCTTCTATATCCTCAGATGAAGAGCAAGAACTATACCCAAACTCGATGTCAGGTCCACTATCATCATGCATCGATTGAGACATGAAACTAATAGGAGTACTCAAGGAAAGGTCACTCTGTTTAAACTGGCCTTGTGATCGAGAGTAAAAACTATTAGATTCACTTCTAATATTGCTTTCTCTCTCAGTCTCCTCATCAGATTCTTCATCACTAGTAGTAATAGCATCCGATGTCACTTGATAATCATCTTCAAGCCAAGCTCCAAAATACCTAACTACATATTGGTGGTTAAGTCGAGATAGTAGCCATACTTCTTGGAGAATCGATGCCAGCTTATCATTAGTGGCATGGATCTTCTTAATAGCGTAATAACGACCATCAAGTTTATTTCGAGCCTTGACAACCTCACCAAATGCACCTTTGCCTAAACTAGAACTTTCATCAAAATCGTGAGCATATCGAGAGTACATGGGGGACTGTAAGACAGCTCCACCACCCGCTTTCTCTGAACTAAAACTTCGTCGTACTCGGTTTGTAGAACGGCGACGAAAAGCAGGTGACAAATCAGAGCTAGCAGCGGACTTCTCTATAAGTATTGGTTGCTGCTGTACTGAATCATCAATCCGAAGAAAAGAACAAGTTAACAAATCTAAAGCACTAGATCTTTTCTTGGGTATTGGTCGAAACATGTAAGTGAAAAAGTCCTTTAGACTTGCTGAAAATTGATTATTTTCTATGAAGTCTTGTGGGGTCTCATAGAGGTTTGTGATGCTTTTGCCTGCAATCATTTCAGCAAAAGCGACTCCAAAATTAAAAATATCACACTTTTTGGTAATACTAGTACCAGGCTTGGACAATTCTGGAGGCTGCCAGCCATGACTAGGCAATTCAATTGTGTTGGAAGTAAATGGGTGCTCAGCATTCATCTCGATAAACTTTTGGCCAAAGCATACATTTCGTAGCTTAACAATAGTTTCACCAATTTCCTTGTTTCTGTATAAAGCAATGTTATCAATGTTAACAAGCTTGTGGGCTACGCCCGTTTTATGAACATATTCAAGAGCATCGAGTAATTGAATAGCCCAAGCTTTAGCAATTTTGATATTAACGCTTCCAATAGTATCTAGTAGGTCAGACACAGTTCCCATGGTAGAATATTCAGAAAGCAAGTTGATTTTCCAGCTCCCACCAGAAGGCCTGAAAATCGTTGAGGCATACAAAGGTACAATACTTTCATGGTGCAGCTTCCGGATGGCTTCTAGTTCGCTCTCAAGTTGATACACCTTTCGTTTACCTTCGGTGGTGACCCAGTATGGTTCATCTAAGCTGATCTCTGTAAGAAGCATAGATACATCGCATGATGAATCAGGCTCATCTGTTACCGGTCGGACGATATAATGTTTCCCAAAAAAATCAAGCTTGGTGGGTATTTTACCCGTAACTTGATTAAACTGAATAGTAGTGCCATTAGACGCACGAAGAGATATGCGACGGTCAAACACAGCACTGGTATCGTCATTGGCATTAGAATTTGACGTAAATAACTTTTTTGTATTAGCGGGTGATGTAGGTTGCAATGTGGTTTCTTTGTCATTCCGCCGTCTGAGTTCATCTCGAACCATTATTTCCAACATTCTCTCCTCTTCTTTAACATTGAGTTCCTTTTGATGTCGTTTGGCTTCTTTTTCATCTTTCAACTTTTGTTGTTCGGCTTTGATACGATTCAGACGTTGATCTTCTAAACTCTCAACATTCATTTTGGATTCGTATTGATCCAAGGCCTCTTGTAGAGTGGACGTGATTTCAAAGATCATTTCTTGTCCGTGATGTTCGGTGATGGCATTTTTAACAAGTATGTTGAGATACTTTACCTGAGAAGAAATTATTCCTGATTTTCCAGTTATACTAACTAGCGGGGGTGATTTGGGATAGGTGGAAGTCATAGTAACCTTGACTGTAAGAGCCAATGTTTTACTTGTTTCAGCAGTTGATCTCAATGTGATTTCAAAACAAGGGCTTGGTTCTTTCTAAATAATGAGTCAGGGATGTCAGGTCAGTCAAATATAGAGACAGAAACACATACGTTCCATGCTGAAGGCTTTGTCATATCTGTAAAGTCGTCCATATAAATGGATTTTAGTGCTTCAACCTCATTTTGTTGAATTTCAAGGTATTCTTGATCGGCTCCCATTATTGATTACAGTTATCCGTTTTTCAATGGGCCGATTTTATGTGATGTGATCACACCTTTAATAAAATTGATTTGGATTTGATTGTGGTGGGTTTTTTCTGCTGGTAATATATAATACTGATAGTAGATGTGGCAAAAGGATTCTGTAATTGAGTGAATCAAAGAAATAGAAATCGTGAAATAGAATAGCCAGGTTCACTGGACAATGATAAAAAAGATTCAGATGGAATGGATCTAACAATCTAAACTGAATAATGCTTGAAAGGCAGAAGGAAAATTTCCCTGGGGAGTATAACCTATTAGCATGGGTTACTGGTGTAATCCAAAAAAAATAATAAAGAAAGATACTTACACTGCAAAGGCCTTTAAGCAGACATTGTTGCCAGCAGAAATAGTATGTAAAGTAAATATGTATGTAAGGGATAAAAAAGTAAAATTTGAAATAAATGAGAAAAGAAGAGGAAGGAGAAGGAAAGAAAGAAAGTAAGAAAGATAGAAGTATCACAGGTTGGTTGGGCAAAAGAAAGAAAACACAAAAAGATTAGAATTTCCGTTTGCTGCTGAGTGTAAACTACGAATTGGCCCAGCACACTTCTAGTCTCCTGAGACTTTTGAGCGAGATTGAAGTGAAAGTAAAAGAACAAGCAGACATTAATAAATAAATATGGAATAAAATAAAATAAAATAGAGTGTAAAAAAGGTTCAATCAAGTACATTATCTGAGTAAAGACGCCCCGGATATAGACGTTACATATTCAGCCTAGACCACCCCATGCTCCTCTGATCCTTCGAGCCAGTTGAATGTCTTTCTGCATAATAGTCACTCGTTTGGCATGAATAGCACATAAATTAGTATCTTCAAACAAATGAACTAGAAAGGCTTCAGCTGCTTCTTGAAGAGCTAAAATGGCAACGGACTGCCATCGAAGTTGCGGAGTATCAACACCTAAATAATCCGAAACCACTTCCCGGACCTAATAAATTAAGTTAACGAGCAGAATAAAAAGCAACTACCAGTAAAACACTGATATAAAAAATACATACTAGTCGAGCAAATGGAAGCTTTCGCATTAGCAAATCTGTTGATTTTTGATATGTTCTTATTTCTCTAAGAGCAACAGTTCCAGGTCTAAATCTGTGCTTTCGTTTTGTTGGAGTTGGGTCGCCGCCTAGACATAGCTATTAGTACCTCTCTTTAATTCAAATGCTCATACAAATAACTAGAGACACCCAAATACCTACCTCGTACACGAGATATGTTGGACGCATGTTCACCACTCTGAGTATATCGTTTTCGTCTAGCTGACGATGATGCAGCTGGAGGAGATTGTGCAGCGGATTGCCGTGAAGCAATAAACTTGGTCACTTTACCACCACGGACACCACCTTCACCCATTGTTGAAGTTCTAGCCATTGTGAAAAAATAATATCAAATATCTGCTATGTTTGTGTTCTTGTAAACGAGATACGATTAACGAGTGTGATGTTTGGCGCTGAAACCCGTTTTTTTTCGTGTTTGTGTTTGTGTTTGTGTTTGTATCTTACAGCAGGGTAAATAAGTAAAAAGCCTTGCAAAACTCAGCAATGAAAAATCATGAGGACTCAATCAAAATATCTCAACTTTGAAAAATATTGCGAGCAGACCTAAAGGTAAGTACTCGATACCCCATCGGCTTAATTTACAAATTAAATACCTTGAGTCAATGATAAATAATAATAATAATAAATTAAATTAATTCAAAATATATAAACAAAGCTCCTAAAAAACTGAAATATAACATAGTACAATTGTAAAAATACAAAAACAAGTATTAACATCTATCGCCCCATGATAAATATCAACATTCTCTTTTCATTTTCCCTTTTCATACTGATGTAAAAGCCCCAATCAGTTTTTTCATATTTTTTTTTCCTCTTTTATTTGAACGTTAATGATGCTGAATGAGTGAGAATTTCGATTAAGCCTTCTCGTAAGACTCCCAGTTCTCAATAATGTTCTTGATCTTCTCACTCTTAGTGAGCTCGTACACTTCCTCAAAGTATTCCTTTGTGAGTTGGAATGGCTTGGCTGTTAAGTTGGGAATGTACTTGCCAATCAAATTAGCAGGCTTGACAGCACTCTGAGGAATCTTCTTGACAAGGAATCGCTGGAATGGCTTGACGCCACTTCTAAGGTAAGAACTATGGAAAGGAACGCTAATGCCCTTCAATGGGATAACAGCATAACCACGCTCCAACTCAATAGGTTGAGGCTTGGCAATGGATTTCTGAGCAACCTCCTCTACAATCTCAGTGAGATGTTCCTTGACACTCTCGACAGGCATAGATGCAAGAAGCTTGTCAATATCAATCTTCTGAACCTTCAAGAAGTTCAAAACGTTGGTCAAAGTATCCAAAGCACGGAGATCACCAGCAGTAACATACTGTGTGTTTTCAACATTGTAGTTGACAATCTCAAGCAGCCACTTGGTTTGCTGAGAGATGTGATCTACCACAAATCTAAGAGCAGCATCATCAAAAGTCTTGGAAATGCGCGAAGGATTAACAGCGCACATACCATAATTGGATCTTCCAAGAGAATCTCTTGGTACAGCAACCTGCATAGTCATACCTCTGTAGAACACAACATCAACCAAACTCTCAATAGGCATCACATCACCCAAAGATGTTAATGCAGAGTACTCACCAAGAGAGTGACCAGCAAAAGTGCTATCAGCAGCAACGAGACCCTTAGACTTCATATCCTCAAAACTGGCTTTCTCCATCAAGGTGAGAGCAGGTTGAGTAAACTGAGTAGCAGAAAGAAGGCCAGTAGGAGATTTGAAAGTATAGAAATCAGAAGACTCAGTAATATCTTTGAAAATCTTTTCAGACTTGAGCTGTCCATCAGCATCCATAGACTCGAACATCATGGAAATGTAGTTCTCACGGATAGCATTACCCTGAGGACCACCGAAGTGAACGGTAAACTCCTTAGGATTGTTTCTAACAATGTTGATGATTGAGAAGCCGTAGTTGTTCAAGAAATGACGATCAGCGCGATCCCATACTTCACGAGCGACAGGACTGGAATCATAAAGATCCATGCCCATACCTTGTTCCTGAGAACCTTGACCAGTAAAGACGTAGGTGGAAGTAGGCTGTTCAACTTCTGCTTGACCAATAAGAACAGGAGTTTGATTCTCCTTGTTGACACACTCAACCTTGATAATCTTACGGCCATTGATCATACCAATGTGCTCAAGCTTGACCTCAATGTCATCATTAGGAAGAACCATGCCGACGAAAGAGCAGTTGAACGCACGAACACGAGAAATGTAATTATCAGCAGCCCATACTTCTACCAAAGATCTCACAGCAGCAGAAGAGTACATTCCATGGGTAATAGTACCGTTAAGGTCAGCATACTTGGAGAAGATACGGGAAACGTGAATAGGGTTGTAATCACCAGAAACATTAGCATAACCCTCATTGGAAGAAGGAGCACGGAGAACAAGTTCAGTACCAGCTGTAAGAGGAATAGGGTTCTCGAAAGTAATAGGCTGCTCAATGGTAGTGCCATTACGTTCCAAGTAATCAATAACAGGGTTACCATGAGACTCACCTGCCTCGTAGCTGACAGTAGCAATTTGAATAACCTCCATAGTAGGAAGCTCCAAAAGAACTTGACCCTCTGTCTCAACAGAAGAAAAGACAGTGTTGTTCTTGAAGCGTACAAATGACTCGGTACGGAAAGTAAGAGTCTTTCCAAGAAGATCAATAGAAGTGTCGTCCAATTGGAACCATTCCTTGGAGCACAAAACAGCAACATCCTTAGCAGTGGCAAGATGGACTTGTCTGGGAGTCTCTACCTTGCGCTGGAAGGTGTTGCCAAAGTCAACATATTCACCACGGTAGAAGAATTCAGAGGTGACTTCCATAACAGGCTTGCCCTCACGAGAAATGACACCAGTTACTTCCACTACCTTACCATTCTCCTGGTTAATGATAGTACGGAGACTTGCAGAAGTGGAGACAACATCACCCTTCTTCAAGGGTTCAGCGCCAGGAGACATTTTGAATCCATTGGACAAGTGCACGAGCTTGAGAATATCACCATCAATGATACGAGGGAAAATAGCCTTGATAATAGCCTTCCAACCGGTGACAATAGCAAAGTCCATTGGGGCATAAGTAACCTTTCCAGGACGCTCAACAAAAGCCTCACCATTGTTACCAACAGCGTGAACGAAATCAGCAATTGCCTTACCCTCAACAGTAACTTCACCACCATCCAGAGGCTTGGTAACATCAATATCGAGAGAAAATGGTTCACTTCCAAACCAAACCTTCCAGTAATACTTCTTGATACGTTCATTACGGCCTTCCATAACCTCTGCAATAGGAGCAAAGCCAAACTTGGGGCGGTAGACAAACAATAGATCAAGAGCGGCAGGAGTCTTTTCAAAAGTTCGTTCATCAATAAGTTGAACCTTAATGACATCATCAGCCCGCTTGCTAATAGTTAAGACAGTAACACGCTTGCCATGAATAAGCTCTGAGACACTAAGAGAGAATTTGTCACGAGAAGTAGAGTTCTCAATATCAACATTTAAGCCACTAATAGGGGCAAAAAGCTCACGGATCTGATTGTGTCTGTGCTTAGTACCTTGAACAATGATGTCAGCAGTAATCAAGGCATCAAACCAACCAGGTTTTCCTGCAGCAATAAGATCAATCCAAGATCGCTCATCAGGAAGAGAGGTCTCACTAGCGCTGATCTTATAAGAAACACTGTCACCCTTTCTAGTAACAAGGACACTAGAAGCCAAAAGATTTTCAAGTTCCTCACCAGGAGATTGAGTGAGACGACGGCCAAAAGACTCAACGACAGGAATAGCAGACTCATCACCATTGTAAACATCCTTCAAGAGAGACTTGATATGTCCATTATGAATACCATCCAAAATAACCTTGATAGGAACGTCAACTTCAGTAGAGAACTTAACAGCAACGGGTCCTTGAAGAATACAGGTACGGCCAACATCTTCACCAACAACAGCAGCAAGATCCTCAGATTGCCAGAGAGAATCCTTCTTGAAGTAGAACTCAAAGTTTTCGTCCAAAACAGGAACGAATGGAACTGGCTTCTGAGTAACACGTCGACACAAAATCAAAAAGTGATCTTTATCTTGAGCGTTAATGAGCTGCTTCGTAGCCGCAGGGTATGCAGCAAACAAAGCATCGAGAGCAGTAAAGGGATCATCGAGTTGAGAAAAGTTTTGAAGAACGGAAAACTTTCCTTCACTGGAAGTGAAACGCTCTTCGAGTCTTCGAATAACGTCACCAGTAAAGTTTCTCAAAGAAACATCAATCCATCTCTTCTCCTTCTTAACGTATAAAAGCTCAACACATCGGCTAACGACCTCAGCGTAAGTCATGTCCTCAACGTCCACAGCCTCACCAGCACTGTTGACACCAAACCAGGTCTTTTGGAAATCGTCGTTCAAGCGTTTGATAATGTATGCACGCTTAGACTTGAGGGCTTCAAGACGCTTGTTCTTGGGGAGAGAAAAGATGGTGTTATCAAGTTCGTGCCAGAACAAAACACCACGAGTGGCAAGCTTATGAATGGGCTCACCCATCTCAGAGTTAACAGTAATGACACCGCCAGTAGCGACGCGGTAAGTCTTCTCCCAGTCATCATCAGTGACACCAGGAGCATCCACAATAGCCTGTTTGGCAGCAGGAGAGGTGAAAGCCTCCTTTGCAACCATAACACGAGAACCAAGCAAAACACCATCAAAAGGCATAGGTGGGTAAGCATATTTGGTAGACCAAGTACCAGTAAGGTAAGGATAAGTATCAACATCACTTCCAAATCCAGATCCAGCAATCAAGATGATGTTAGATTGTCTTCTAATTCTATTGTACATTTGTAGCAGAGGAGTGTGGAAATCCTCATAACTATGATGACCACCAGCACGGCCACCAGTCCATTGAAGAACAACAGGGAAAGTAGGGTTGGCAGCAGCAATAGCAAGAACCAAAGAGATGGCCTCAATGGAACCAGGCTTGAAGGAAACGTGCTTGAGTCCAAGATCACGGATATACTCGTTAGCAATCTCAATAGAGGGGACACCTGCACCAATAGTAATACCTTCCACAGGGTATCCCTTTGCTCTGAGTGTCTTAATAAGAGGAATAGCCCAACTCATTAGGGCAGGGTTGACGTAAATCAGATTAATTGTAATTCCGACACCTGGTTGAGTGGTAGCCTCGATTTCCTCCAAAACCTTGGTCATCTGAGAAGGAGCAAAGTAAGCACCACCAGACAATTCAATATGGTATCCGGCGTTGAGAGTGGCAGAGACAAAAGAAGGATGGAGAGTTGTGGGAGTCATACCAGGAACCATAATGGGAGCACGTCCAAGCAATCTACTGAACTTAGTATCAACATAGGTCTTGTCGCCAGCTTTGACAAGCTTGGGGGAGAATTCCTTGACCCAGTCAACAGCATACTTGACGGCAGCATCATCACGATCAAAGATTTCCTGCTTGTATCCAAATTCATCTAAGGACAGGGCACCATCTAATACACCGGCAATGATAACACGAACACCAGTACCTTCCTTGTTTCTGTAGGTTAACAGGCCAAGACCTGAGACACCACCAGGGCCAAAATCGATGATATGAGTAGAGGCAAAGTTGGTTGCCTTTTCCCAGTTGACAGGGAAATGAGTGATAAGTTCGACAACACGGGAAACAATAGTGCCCTTAGGCTTTGATCTAAAGTCAGAGCCATCAAAGGTGTCATAGACAGGGATTGCAAGACCCTTGGGATCAAAATCAACACCAGCATCTTCACAAGCCTTGACGATAACAGCAGCAGCACCCTCAAGTAAATGAGAGTGGAAAGGAGCAGTGATAGGCAAGAAACGGTTGGAAATACGGAGCTTACGCTGACTGTGGGGAACTCTAGCCTGGTTCAATCCACTAGGAGCCTTGGTCTTACGAAGAGTAAGGTTGAGACCGTAGAGAGATTGAGGAGGACCGGTAACAACCATGTTGCGAGCACCATTGACGAGGGAAATGACAATGTGCTTTTCCTTGGGAAGATGCTTATTGGTATCCGCAATGAAACCCTCAAGCTGTTCCCGAGAAATATCACGAACAGAGAGCATTGGTGATGGTTTTCCTTCACCCTCTGCAACACTATCTTCCAGAATAGATGGAGCAAGAGCAGTATGGGGGTATTGTCTTTGAACGTTGAGACCAATGTGAAAGAACATGATCATAGCTTTAACTGAGTTCTCGTTGAATGATTCCCAAGAGTCGGAGGAAGCAACTGCAACAGCAGAAACTAGACCCTGGGAGTGACCAGTAGCACCAGTAAAGCTGTCTCTAATCTGACCAGGAGTCTTGCCAAGAATGCGAGCAGTGCTGGCAAAATGGGCAAGCTGAATAAGTCCAATAATGGGAACAGAGACAGGAGCGTAAACCAAGTAGTCGATGTCAGGAGTGGTTTCGGGGAACTTGAGCCACTTCATAACGTCAAGACCCTTAAGATAAATCTTTTTGGCATCAGGATGTGTTCGGGAGAGTGAGAGAATACGATCAGCCAAAAGCTCAATGAAATCAGAAATGAGATCACCATAAAGGCTGTAAATTTCACGAAGTTCATCAAAGTAATCCTCGGTATTACCTTGACCACCGAAAATGGCATGAATGGTAGCCTTGTTGTCAGCTGCGGCTCTAAACAAGGCAGAATCATGGGGCTTGATTGGCCTGTTTGCAGTGAGACGAGAAGCGTAGTAAGCAGTAACGACTTTCTTGACTTTTTCAGTGGAAGTATTTGAATCTGGGGAGGATTGAAGGGCAGCAGCAACGGCATGAACATCGTTGCCTCTAAGGAATCTAGTTTCGAATTCAGTCAAGAAAACGGAGAGAACCTCAGAGTATGGACCTGGCTCTTCTTCGGTGAGCTTAGCGGTGAAGCCTAGCAGGGCAGCGAGGAGCTCTGTTGGGGAGGAGGGCTCATCATCACCAGCTGTGTCTTCAGTGGGCTCTGGAAGAGTTGTGTAGAAAAGATCTCTAACCTGAGTAGAATTGAGGTAGACGGAGGTAGGAACCAGAAGGGTGTGTTCAATGGAACCATGGGACAGATTGAGGGGTCTCAAAGAGGCGGCAGAGTGAGGAGTTGAAACGCCAGTAGCAGTACCCAGCATTTTGCTATTTGGATTGGTTAGATTAACTGACTGATGGATTGATAGATATAATGTTTGACTGATTGAATCGAATGATGCCAATTGCTACTTACTATTGATATGAGAATAATTGGTGTGAAGAGGGGGCCGAAAAAGTATGAGTTGGATTCACCAGTAATCTTAAGGGCAATGTTAGATCAGAAAACAAAAAAAAAAATACAGCTGTCTCAAGGATCAAACAATTAAAAAAAATTAAATAAATAAAAAAAACCTACCAATCAATTGAGAGTAAAAGGAAATATGGAAGGAAAAAAAACCAGGTAGTGAGAAAAGGAGAAGGCAGGTGTGAATATTTTTATTCAAAATTGTTATGAATTTTAGTGCTGCGAATTTTTCTTATTTTCTGAATTTAGTTTTTTGTTGAGGGTTGGATCCAACAAAAACAAAATGTAAAAATAAGCAGGGAGTTTGCGAGTATGGGAAAGATTGATCACAGAACGAAAATTAGCTAGGAGCAGAGCTAAGATGTATACTGAGAAGAATAGTTGGTAATTGAGTAGGAAAAGTGAAGGGGAAGAGAAGAGAAGAAGAAAGAGAAATAAATATGAAATATTAAATGTAGAAACAAAAACTGAAGAGAGAGAGAGAAAGGAAAAAAAAAAAAAAAAAGGGAGAGTCAGAAAGAAGGGCAGATCAATTTGTATATATATTTTTTTGTATTTCCATTATATATATATTTTTATGTATAATACAAGATGTCTGTAACCTTTGATGTTGAAGTTCCTAAAAGAACCAAATTGGAATTCCATTGAGAATAATTGGAATAATAGAAAATAGAAACTGTGGTTGTAATAATTACAATAATAATAATGTATGGTAGCGGTGCTGTTGGTGGTGGTGTTCGTCCAAGATACATGCAAAAACAAATTGATTACTACTACTAAAGTTTTGATGGTTTACTTGTTCCTTCCTCGACAAAAATTAAACGGTTGAATACTTATAACTCAGGTTGAACTCACCAACCCTTTGACTGAAAATTAGAGATAAACTTGTTGATGAATATGTTTGCATATTATAATAATGCTTTGCATTTTCGTTTGTATTTCACACCTATCTACGGATTCTGCAAGCGCTTAAAAATGTACTAATTTTCCTGGATCATTTAAAATATTACTACAAAAACTGTATGTGAGAACAGATAAATCTTCCAACCCGAACCCGGTCGGAAAATAAATCATATAGTGATTGTACTGCACAGTTGAAGTAAAATATTTAGTATTTCTCTAGTGATATATGTAATAAATATATTGTTTATAATAATGACTCAAACTGTTTGTTGAACGCTAAATACCGGGTATTAAGTAATATAGCTAGTATTTTATAATGATTTTTTTCTCGGCTGCCGAAACACCCAACGAACCAACGATTTTTGTTTAGCGTTCTGGAGAAATGGGGTGAATAAAAAAAATAAAATTACTATGTGGAACACATATTATGTATGCGGGTAAGGGTATTCTTAATTATGGTTATTCCCAACACTCCTCTTGTCATCAACAAATTTGACATGGAAAAATGAACGACGACGCAGTGAAAACAAAAAAAAAAAAAATTCTTGAACTTGTAAGTGAAATTTTGGGTTTGGAGCAATCCTCAAGTATCTAGGGATTCTAGAATGATATTCATACAGAATCAGACATGGAAGATTGAATACATCGTCCATCTCTTTTTATATATTATTATTATTTGTTTATCAAAGTAGTACTAATTAACCCGCGTATTTGATTTGATTTGATTTGATTTGATTTGATTTGATTTGATTTGATCTGATTTGAATATTAGATGCAGTGAACAGAAAACATTGAGCAGTAATGGTGATTCTATCTGAGCTTCGGGCTTTTACCTACTTCATCATTATTTGTACTAGTTTCATCATGAGCATTATTAGTATTAGTTGTGCCATGTTTAGGTAATGATCAATCTCATTCGATGGTTGATTCATGTTCAACAGTGGACACCAACGTTTAACAACTTGAACATCACCAAAAGTCAAAATGTTGACATCAACCTATAACACCCGAACTTCGGAATTTCAAGTGAAAATAAAAACCATAATTCTGATAACGAAAGAGCTAACTAAAGGACTAACTAACCGTATAATAATAATAATAATAATAATAATAATAATAATAATAATAATAATACACAGAATGGTACAGTTGAGATGTATCTGAATGATCAATCTAAGAATAAAATATTAACGATGTGTATTTGTTCATTATTTGAGGTTTAGTTGAGCTTTTCGATGAATGTTGAGTTAAAGTTATAAAATTGCAAGTAAGTTTTGACTTTATATTATTACTTTATTATTGTTAATGATGTTCAAACTCTGGATCTTCAGCAACCATCAGCAGCCAACCTTGTTTGTTGAAAAATTATCTTCTTTTTCATATTCAAAATGTTTCGTTGGCTGATGGATAAGGATGGATAATGCTGATAAATTAGTGACTTCATTCATTATTTGTTCATTCATAGGTAATTGCTTCAGTATTTCATATTCATTATTGAGATATACTTAGTATACTAGGTTTTGTCAACTCAGAATAAAATAGAGTTGGCTAAAGTTTCATATTTTATTACATAAGCACAATTTCTATTATGAATGCTATCAATGGTCACCATATACTGTAACAGCAATATGATGATCCAAATTTTCCAATAGAAGAGGTATTTTCAAATAAAGCTGGTTTTTTGCTTTCCAAAATATAGTTAAGTTATACAGCACAAGATAAAATATCTTCGGTCGTACGGCATTTATGGCAAATAAATAAAATAACAATAAAAATAATCCATCCAGATATCCGAATTGTGAACATGTATCATCAAGATTAGCTAGCTTAAGACAGACCTACTGTTTATCTATGCTGATTGCCTGACACTGTCGGTAGTTGAACTTTCCAACCCGTAGCCATACTACTCGAAAAGCAAGCCTTAACTCTTCAGAACCTCAATTCAATGGACAGGAATTGAAATTTAACAGAATTCTCCTCTTAATTCGTTTTTATTGAACCAAAACGTTCTGTATTTTTATGCATTTTATAGTGGTATCGTTGCATTATCCTACTAAATCGCATCCTGATTTCATACTTAAACTATGAACTTCATAATTACATGAGCTCTGCCAAATGTCTTCTCCTCAACCTGAAAAATATGCTCCGAGCTAAGTATAAATTAATTTTACCTTGCCCTTATCTTTCCTTAGACTTTTCTTCTCGTACTGGAGTAAGGAATGTCGAGGAAAATGTTCCTGAAATTGTTGAATGATATTCTGTGTCAATTCCTCCCAAATAATCGTGGCTTCTTGAGGTTTGAATTTCAGTCATGATGTTGGATTAAATTTGTGCCTTCTTAATCTCGGAGTTGTTACAACGTGAATGTGTACCATGAGCTACTGCGACCGAATTGATTAAGGATCATATCGCTGAACAATCCTGGGCAAGTGAGTCGTTATGGAAAGGCAGGAATAGCAAGATAACTGGGCAAAAATTTGTTTTCTTATTTTTTTATCATCCAAAATATCTTGATACTATACCTTATATAATTCACCTAGTTTTCGAAAGAAGTTCATAAACTGTCCAGGAATTTTGTCAATCCAAGTCAAGCCTTGAGTAAGATATCCCTATCTGACAAAAAATAAGCATTGCAGCCATACTTGCAGGGGAATAAACCCCAGCCCAAATCACATGACCATCTATTGAAAATATTGAAAAATAACACTTTGGAAGGTTTTTAACCTTCCCTCACAGATACACTAGTTTGTTCGGCCATCTCATCGTGATTGGCATTTGGCAGAACTTGAATTGGCTTGAACTAGACTATTAATGACAGTGTATACTTAAATGTATGATTAGTGGCAATTTACTGTAAGTATACAGAAGTCCTTTCTTGTTTATCTATTGTGTTAAATGGAAAGTGATATTCAACTAGTACATCATAAAAAGCATGCTAACCATTTACCGCATAGATATTTATAACTAAACAATGGCTACTGAAAATGCTGAACCGGAACCTAATGCTACAGTTGGTGAAGTTCTTCCTACTGCAGGAAATGATCCTAAGGATGAATCAAATCCTGTAGAGTCGGTTCCCAAATTGCCTATGCATGACACAGAAGATTCCAAAATGGCTGATACTGGTGCTGAACAGCCGAGCTCGTCTGACACTGCCCGAGAAACTACTCGCTCTCCACCTCCTCCAAATGAAAATCCCGAAACCTCAAAGTCACAGGCAGTATTAGACCCGCATTCTCGTTCATCGCCACCGATGACCGAATCGCGACCCGCTAATGATAATTCAGAATCTCAAATGCGGTCTCAGTCTCGGTCTCGATCTCATTCCCCTCCGCGATCTAGAGATCATTCCTCTCCACGACCCAGATCTCGGTCTCAGTCATCTCCACGATCTCGATCTCGATCTCGTTCCTATTCACGCTCCCCTTCTCCTTCTCGTCAAAAGCGGAGATCTTCATACTCTAGATCTCCCAGAGATTGGTCTTCTCGGTCACGATCTCGTTCGAGATCAGGTTCTTACGATTCAAGAGGTTCCTACGATTCAAGAGGCTCTTACTCTAGGTCCCCTTCTCCCCGTCGCAGATCTAGGCGGCGCAGTAGTAGATCATATTCACGATCGCGCTCGCGCTCCAGGTCATGGTCTCGTTCTCCAACTCCACCACCACGAAGAGGTGGACGCAGGCGCTATTCATTTTCTCCTGGTGGCCGGGATGCTAGACTAGGCAAGGTGGTTGTTGACAACCTCAGTCGAGCTGTGACTGCCGATCACATGAGTGATATTTTTTCAAATTATGGTGAAATTAAATCAATCTGGTTTGGACGAACCCCTAAATCAGTCCTTGGTCGTAACAATAATAATGTAGGCTCAGGCTTTGGTAGGAGTGGACAGCAAAAAGGTGAATACTCTTGCTACATTCTATTTCGTAAACCGGCCGAGGCCGAGGAGGCTGAGACTTATATGAATGGGGGCATGATTGACAATCTAGTGGTATCTGTAAAAGCGTTACGAGGGCCTACTAGTACAGATCATCCGTCAGTATTGAGAAAACGAGGAGGAAATACCCGGGGTGGAAAAAGCAACAAAAGGCGCAGAGGTGGTGGTAATGATTCATACAACAGATCGGGTCAACGAGGATCTGACAATGGAAGAAGATATTCTCCACGTGGTGGCAGTAGTGGCCGTACTCGTGGAAGTGGAAGAAGCAGGAGCAGAAGCAGAAGCAGGAGTCCAAGCTATTATTCGGCTAGCAGAAGTAGAAGTAGAAGTCGAAGCATAAGCCAAAGTCGTTCTTGGTCACCTCGTTCGCCACGTTAACAAATTCGCAGAGATAGATTTTTTGATATTGGGTGAGCTTCTTCATCTGCTTGACATCGTAGCCAGGAATAAGAGTTACTTTCATGAGAGATCGTATACTCCGAGACACCTAGCTCAAGCTTTTTGAATTTTACATAGGAAACAAGTTAAAAAAATTATAACCAAATATAATTAGCAATAATTAATTTAATATTAATACATAAGTTAAAAGTAAATAAAGTTACAACGAGAAGAAAAGTTAGAGATTGTAAATAATAATTATTACCTTTCTTAACTCAATGAAATGGTTGCATTATTTAATTGTCGTTTTATATCAAAGATAAATTTATAAAAAATGAGGAAAAACTTTATGACTCGGCATTTGATTTTATACCCCACAAATAGATCAGGAAAGAGCCAAGAAATAGTTAATCTTTGTGACACGCGTTATAGCACTGCAGATACAATATTTGTATATAATTATATTATAGAGCACAAAATGCACAACAAATTCTTTAGATAAAAAATACAGTGATCAACCATAAGTGTATGAAAGCAAAAAATGTTACGTTTTTGCTTTAGTTATATTAATACTTAAAGACACCAATTCTCATCAATCAGTCTTCTTTTTAATATACATTATGAAAGGTTAACAATCTTTCAAAACAAGAAAATACTAACTAAAGAAGCACGTGCGACAGCAGACCTAAAAGCCTTACCATTAAATATGATTGATTACGCGTGCGATAGTTATTGCTTTTTCCCTCGATCCCTGAAGTATTAATAGCAGAGATTACTTATAATTTCACTAAAGACGATTTAATTATTTCTTTCTTTTTTTAGTTTTTATGTTGTTTTTAGCAAAGTTGCTGGAGAAGATTTTAAATTTCTTGGTTATTCTGGTAGCATTTGTTTTCTTTGTATTATCAGCAGAACCTTCATCAGATACAATGGTTAAATAACTCCGTTAACCATTACGTTTTAGGTGAGCGGGTTTCAGAAAGTACGGATTTCTTTGATACCCTGAGTTCTTCAGACTCTCTTTGGCTCTTTTCTTTCTTTCTCATTTAACTATTTCTGACAACTATAATAGGGTGTTAGAGCCGATTCAACTTCTCTTTTAAGTTTGTGTGCTGTTTTTCTTTCCTATCCTGATGAAGGGCAATTTTGGAAAAACTGAATATTTACAATATTTATTTACAAAAGGAGGATATATACATGGAACGAAAACAAAAAAAAATTAAACGATATGCAAGGTGCATATTATTCAGTTTCGAACAAATTATGCACAATACAAATCAGGCTGTGCTTGAATCTTAGCCATGGAAGCAGCTAGACGTATTTCATGTTCCTCTGATTCCTCCTCAGCCAATGAAATGACAACGAATTTGCCTTGCTCAGGGTCTGAGCTTGGTTTCCAAGGTTCATTATGAAAATCATCCCGCACTTCTATAGGTGCAGCTCGACATCGGCCTGCTAATGACACATAAAGTTTAGATGATAAAATGCTGTCCCAGCTTAATGCATAGATCCTAGATAAACCTGGGAAATCAAGTCCAACACAGCCTTTAGCACGGTATACCAGTACTTGTGGAAGCTCTGTGTTAGGAGTGTCTGGCTCAGTAAATACAGTTCGAGAATCGACACTGATAGATTTTCCTTCAGAATTCGTGAATACTATTCCATTTTCAGTTTCTGAGAACCTGCTAGTGGCTCCTTGGATTTTACCTCGCTCACTAAGCATTTTTAAGAAAGTTGAAATAGAAAAAGAGTCGGGAATAACAATTAAAGCTCTTTTAGAGTCCTTTTTCAAAATCTTACAAAGTGTATCCACATACTTGCTGATAATTTCTTGTTTTTTAGCGGGCGCAAGTGTTCCTGCTTCCTTGATTATTTCCTTTTTGCGGCGTTCGTTGATTTCTTTAACAGCTTCTAAAAACTTTTCATTGTGGACAACTTCTTCTTCAAGAATTGGCAAGACAGTATCTCTTAGTATATCGACTGTCGGGTCATATGTCACAAAATAGTTGCTCACATCGCGAGGAACTCTTTTTCGTAGTTCACCACCAGCATTATCTAAGCCTAATCGAAGCATAGGTCTGCCTGTAATCCAATTATGCCTTAGGGCCACTAATTTTGCATAGCTGGAAGCTGTTGACGATTCAAAAATAAATCTCAGTGGTGTGAAATATTCATTATTGTTCTTGACATGTGTGTTTCGCCATGGAACAATATGATTCAACAGAATTTGAGCCGGAACTCTGATCGCTGAGTCTTCTGAACGTAATGTATTTCGTTGCATTTTGGGGTTGAAAAAAACGTCCTTTCTTGGTAATAGCTGGTCAATTTCATCCATGGCAATGCAAGACAAGTTATTTAAAGGTAAAGTTTCACGTAATTCTGGGGATGCTAGTATATCCAAAATCCGTGTTGGCGTGCCAATTAAGATTCGTGGTCCAGGGTTGGCTTTTAATAAATTAATTTGTCTAGTCTCATTTCCCTCATCGCATCTATAGACATGCTGAACCACTTTATTAATGTCCAGTGGTGTATCCTTTAATAATGATTCAAATACACTGTAGTACTGGGCGGCTAGATCAGGTGTAGGCACAATCAGAAGGTTGGTGATATAAGGACTGGAGCTTTTATAAGGGTGGCCGACAAAAGATAATAAAAACAGCACAGTAGCCAGTGACTTCCCTGTGCCAGCCGCGGAGCGCACCAATACTGATAGATCTGAATTCAAAAGTGCTAGCATGTTTTTCTGTATAGTAGTCGGCTTTTTAACATCTGGAAATGCCTTTCTTAAGGCACTCAAGACTACCGGTTGTAGCTTCAAGTCCTAATCCAATTATCGTTAGATTATTTTGATTCATTGGTTGAGTTCTTATCAGTTTCACTTACATCAAATTCCTTTACTGCCTTAGGGTCTATCCGAATCCTGATCCCATCTTCAGGTCGTTCCATAATTTCATACTCGGCCGCCAGCTGCTCTCTAGCTTTCTGTACAAACGCCTGTTTTTTTGTCGAGTATGCCCTAGTTGCCACCTGAAAAAGTCGGCCATACACTGATGGCCTCACTATACCAGTTGCCATCCTCATCGCTTGACACTAAATTTTGATTTCAACTATGAACAATATGCGAACAATACTTTTTCTTTCGAGTTTTCCAGCAGAATTTAATTTTATTTACCCCAACCCTGATATTTTACACATGATTGAATCTATTCGCTTTCTTTGATCAGTATTTCATAGTCTTCTCTTCTCTCATACTAGCAGTGGCGGGATAACAAAATTCAATTATTTTAGTACACTGTCTTGAAATTGAGTAGCAGTATAGAAATTTTTCACCTGGATTTAACTCTTTTTTAAAATATTCTTAAGCATTTACACCTCTTATTTTTCTCATGCTCACCTTGAACTTAACTATTGCGGTCATTGAAAGGAGACCAACTTGCTAAGTCTAAGAACCAAATATTGCTACCCCGGTTTTCAAATGAATTCCTTGTCAATGGAATCAACAGCCTTGAAGGTTGTTGAACCTTCTTCAAGCTTTTTATCATCGCTTTTTTGGGGGATTTCTCTAATGTTTTTGCGAATTCTGGGTTTTTTTATTTACCAGATTCCTTCCTACTGCATCGGACTACTCAGTAAGAGATTCAGTATTACTCTGAAGTTCTCTTCATTGTAAGTATTAAATTGATTTTAAAAATTGAAATATGTCTAATACTTTTCTATTTAGATTACTTATTGTGGCATTTTTGATTATGATCACTTGGACCGTAGTACGTTACCGATACCTCACTACGTATTCTAGACTGCCACCTGAGGATCCAAGAGAAGAGCCAAAAATTGACCTTTTTCTGGACTCTAACGCCGGGCAAGATTCGAAGGCAGGATTTTCTACTTATCTTGAAGATTTTTTAAGTGCTATCCGAATTTTTGGTCATTTAGATCGACCAGTTTTCCATGAACTTACTAAACAAATGCAAACATATAAATTAGAGCAAGGCGAGATCATGCATTTAGGTAAAGAGAAAGGCTTTTATATTGTGGTTGACGGTACAGTTGAAGTTTTATCGAAAAATGAAACTGATTCACTTATGGGTATCAGCTCACCTTTAAACCGAGATACGAGAACAATTGATGGACAAACTTACCAACTCTTAAATGAGGTGAAAAGGGGTGCCCCAGTTTCTTCTCTTATTGCCGTTCTTTCTCTTTTTGCTACAACTGTTAAGAAAGAAACCACTTCCTTTACTAGGCAACATAATGAGGTCGACACAGATGAATTTGAGACTCAACCTGGCTTAACCGCTGATAGTCGGACCATTTCTCATTTACAGTTGAGCCAAAGTGAACCATTAAGCAGCGAAAAGGTTCCTGAGCCACCAATTTTTCCTCCTGAGTCGTTCGAAACAGTGGTAGCATATGCGGCTGAAGGGTCTACCATCGCCATTATTCCTCAATCTGCATTTCATAGATTAACCAGAAAATTCCCGAAGGAAACTGGTCATATTATTCAGGTTATTATGGCTAGATTATCACGGGTCACATTTCAAACTGGTCATCACTATCTGGGGCTAACTCCTGAAATATATAAAACCGAAATCCTTTTAAACGATCGCACAAAATATGAACTGCCTACCTACTTGCGTGATAGGACCGTTAATGGGGTCAAAGATACTATCACTAAAAACCCAGACCTTGCTAAACAAAGCTTTGTATATTTAGGGAAGCAAAAATCTGTTCGTCAAACCCAGCCAGCTTCGTCTCTCCTAGTTACTGCAGCCACCTCTCGTCAGGTAGTTTTACAGCCAACAACTTCTCACCCCGGCGATCTTCTTTCTAACGTTCCTCTTTCTCGCCGGGAATCATTCCGACCTGGAATGACTACTATTCCTCCCAAAGTTGCATTTACAGGGGAAGAAGAGACTGAAGATTCTGCCTTACGCGTAGCTTTGACAGAATGTATTTTTAAAGCCCTTGGCTTAGAAAACCCTGTTCAGAGAGATGATCCTTTATATTCAACAGCAACTCCTCTGGATTCAACTCCTTTGGTTTCCACAGCAGACGCTCCGGGTGATAAATATCGAAGGCATTCGTTCAACAATGTATTTAACAATCTGACAAGAATGGAGCACGGTTCTACTACCTCACTTAATGACGACGAGTCGATTGCTTCTAGCAATTCACCTACATATGAAAATGCCCAAATTGAAGCTTCTCAAAACCTTGAAGTTATATTCTATAAAAAAGGGTCAGTTCTACTTGAACAAAATGGCGATTCTCACGGGGTATTTTATCTCATTGATGGTTTTTTGGAAGTTGGATATCGTGACAAAACTGGAAACACTTATGAACTATACACAATTAAGCCCGGGGGAATTGGGGGATTTATTGGGGCTGCTCTTTCATATAAATCATTTGTGGAGATGAAGGCTAAAACTGATGTTCATGTAGGCTTTCTGCCGCGAGCAACTTTGGATCGTATTTCAGAACGATACCCTTCGGTACTCTTAAGTATTGCAAGTACTTTGACCAGCGTTTTGTCTAATCTAATTCTCACCCTCGACTTTGCTCTTGAATGGATTCAAGTACCTCAGGGACAAGTTATTTTTAAAGAAGGAGATGAATCTGATTCTATTTACGTAGTACTCAATGGACGATTAAGATCAGTGGTTAAACAAGGCAATAAAACTGTCAAGCATGGTGAATATGGTCAAGGTGACAGTATTGGCGAGCTGGAAGTGCTTACAGTTTCAAAGCGACCTTATACCTTGCACGCTATTCGAGAATCTGAATTAGCAAAATTACCTCGGGCCCTGTTTGAGGGGTTGGCTAAAAAGCACCCTTCTATTACTATCGAAATTTCAAGAATCATTGCATCGCGAGTCCGAAATCGCTTAGGAGCTCCTTCTCTTTCAGGATACGAAGCCCCTGGTATTTCTAAATTCCGAACAGTTTCTATCATCCCAATTACAGCAGGACTTCCTGTCACTGAATTTGGACAGAAGCTAGTTAGTGCTTATAAAGACATTGGGCACAACGTTACTTCCCTTAATATTGCTACCATTCTGCATCATTTGGGTAGAAATGCTTTTAATAAAATTGGTTTACTAAAACTTTCTGGATACTTGGCGGATCTTGAGGAAAAGTATCAGACCGTTTTGTATGTAGCAGATACCAGTGTCAACTCCCTTTGGACTCAAACATGTATTGCTCAAGCAGATTGTATCCTTCTTGTGGCAAACTCATCAACAGAACCTGACATTGGTGAATATGAGAGACTCCTTGTTACTATGAAAACCACTGCCCGGACAGAACTCATTTTGCTCCATGATGAACGTTATGTATCTCCTGGATCTACATCTAAATGGCTTAAAAATCGTATCTGGGTCAACTCTCATCATCACATTCAAATGGTATCCAATCTACCAAATCATCATGAATCCTTTAATACTACTGGCAGGTTAAGTCGTTTACGGAATAAGGTTCAAAGCATTCAGTCAGATCTTATGACTAAATACAATCTAAGAAGGGTTCATATCTACTCACATTCATATGTTCATAAGAATGACTTTTACCGCTTGGCTCGAATATTATCGGGCCAAGCAGTAGGCCTTGTACTTGGAGGTGGAGGGGCTCGTGGACTCTCTCATATTGGTGTTATGCGAGCGCTTGAAGAGAGTGGAATTCCTATAGACTTTGTTGGGGGTACATCTATTGGAGCATTTGTGGGAGGTCTTTATGCCAAAGAATATGATCTAGTTCCAATCTATGGTAGGGCCAAAAAATTTGCATCTCGGGTTTCAAGTTTGTGGCGCATGGTTTTCGATCTAACATATCCAGCTACATCTTACACCACCGGCCATGAATTCAATCGAGGTATCTGGAAAACATTTGGTGACACACAAATTGAAGACTTTTGGCTTAAATATTTTACCAACACGACCAACATTACACACTCTAGAATGGAAATTCACAAGTCTGGCTATGCTTGGAGGTATATTCGAGCATCAATGTCACTGGCTGGGTTACTGCCTCCTTTAACAGATAAGGGGAGCATGCTATTGGACGGAGGGTATGTTGACAACCTGCCCGTTGATGAAATGAAATCATTAGGCGCAAAGTATATATTTGCCGTGGATGTTGGTAGTATTGATGACACTACGCCCATGAAATATGGTGACACACTCTCAGGCATGTGGGTAATTTTTAACCGCTGGAACTTTTTTTCGCACCATCCAAATGTACCAAATTTGGCTGAAATTCAGGCACGTCTTGCCTACGTTTCTTCAGTTGGAGCTTTAGAGAAAGCAAAGGCTACACCGGGAGTTATTTACCTTAGGCCTCCTATTGACAACTACGCCACATTAGATTTCGCCAAATTTGATGAAATATATCAAGTTGGTGCACAATACGGCCATGAATTTCTTGCTAAACTAAAGAAGGAAGACAAACTGCCTGCTATACCAGGAGCTATCCCACTGAAAGGCAAACCCCAGAAACCTGTAATGACGAGAAGGAATTCCATTTAACGTTAGAATGAGGATATTTAGAACAATTGTAATGAAATATAAATAAATCACGAATGGTATTAAAAGTAATGGACGGTTTCGTTCTAGGATAAATAAAAGTGATAGGATGTGTTTTTCTTCTGTTTTGTGACATGTTTCGTTTAGTTACTCGTTGGCGGACTGATCAAAATAACAGAGTCACCTCGCACAAAGAGCATCTCACTCCGTTTCTTTATGGTCTTCGAAAGATTAATATGGATTTTTAAAAAAAGAATTGTATTTGCTTACCTTGGGCTCTTCTTCACCATCTTCAAAAATAGTGATGGTTTCCTCAACATCACTGAGAATCATGTTGCAATGAGAGTCATATGCCTATATGAATTAGCATAATTTATAGTAAACGGTCAAAGCACATACGTGAAGTCTACCTCTGAGCTCACGGCCAGCTCTTAGCTTAACAAAGACTATTTCATCAAGTGAAAGACGAACTAATTCTAGAGGTTCAGACACGTTTGTCGTGGAAGTAGTAGCAGAAACAGTGGCGCTCATCTTTTTCAAAACTTTAGTATTGTGTTATATAAGTATATGCTCACACGTAACATAAACTATTGGCAATCAAATTGTCCAAGATACCATAAGTTTTGATCTGTTCTTGGAGGTTTAAGAAAACGAGGTGAGAGGGAAACTTTTAGCCCGTACCCTAAACATAGGGTAATAGTTGTTTTGGGAAAAATGATTTTTTTTTTCATGATCTTGTCTTTTTTTTTTTTTTTTTTTACTAAATTTCATTGGCGTAGCTTTTAGAAGGTTGACGATACCAAATCACTGAGGACATAGACACCGATCTATTATTTAAACGACATTTCAACATGAGTTTTTCAGGTGCAGTTAGACCGTTAAGTCAGACCAGTCTCAAGTTGAACCGAGTCCTCCCTAAAGCTTCAATCCACAGCTCAGCAATTGTGGCTAGTCGTCTCCGACAAAACATCAAACTACGACCTCCAATTCCTCCAACTGTCCGCAACATAGAAGTCAAGGATGACCATCCATTGTGGCAGTTTTTCAGTGAAAAGAAATTTGTTAGAGCTAGCGAAGATCTAGAACAGGCCGGTAAGTTATTTGGTGAGAAGTAATGGTGATTCATTATGTACTAACGGAAAGTTTCTAGGCCGCCCATGGACTATTCAGGAGCTAAGAAGAAAGTCGTTCGAAGACTTGCATACAATCTGGTATGTGTGTGTCAAGGAGCGTAACATTTTGGAAAGAGAGAGTCGTATTTATCAGACCTTTTTACGAGAATCCAACAACTCCAATATATTTGAACGCCAGTCTTCTCGTGTGCGCGAAACTATGTGGAAAATTCGCCATGTTCTAGCGGAACGACAGACCGCTTGGGAAAACAGTATAACCGATTTCAAGAAGGGTTACAAGAAGTTGGTGCAAGATTTTGAAAATGGCTACCTTGAGGCTGATGATTCCCAGGATGCTGAAATGGAAGCCCGATTGGAGCGTTTCCAGAATGCGTTTTACGGAATTAAAAGTGTTATTGAGCCCAAGGATGTTTCTGCCTCAACTGTTCGTGGTGTTAAAGCTGTTGCTAAACTTAAGTTGGCACGATTTGAGTCTACTCTTGATCAAGCCACTCTTGAAGCTTTTGATGGTCCCCGTGATATCACAGAATCTTACATGTTGTTTTTGGCTCCTCATAACCCTGATGGAATTCAAGCTGCTGTTGCTTCTCTCATTCAAACCCGTCAGAACTCTATGACTGAACCCGTTCCACTCCATTTGGAACAGCAGGTTTTGACTGACTTTATCAAGGATTTGTACAATGAGACAGATGATGCCCTTTCTGTGTAACAGGATCCCGTTTATATTTTGTGTATTCTATGATGTTCTTGTAAATAATAAACTAACGAAGTGAACATAAAAAAAAGATAAAATGCAGGTTATTTAGGCTCCTGTTCTAGAACAGATGCCTGTTTTTTTAATTCCGAAAGTCTAGCTTCTCGCCCTCCAGTTTGAGGAATGGGCCCAAACCTACTTGGAGGAAAGACTATTCGAGTTGCTTTTCCTATCACCATACCAGAAGAGACTGGCCCAAAAGTATTGCTATCTATTGAATGGATGTTGTCTCCTTCCACCCATAAATGATTTGTAGGAATAGTACATTTGGGTCGAGGGAATGGTGGTCGAGTCAATATTTCATCGCCTTGCACACCTAGCACTCGTTTGATAAGTATCCGCTCTGGGTCTTGTGGCGATCTTAGTAAAACTACATCGCCCACATTTAATGCTCCTGGCTCTCGTAGCCCATATTTCCAAAGAAATACATAATCAGACCAACCTAACGACGAGTCAGGATTTAGAGTTGGTTTCATGGAAGCACCTTGGATTCGACCCATATGGGCTACATGCTCAGACACAGCAATAGCAACAGGGATCCATGATAGTGTCAATAGAGACACCCTAGTAGCATATTTTAACATTATAGATGAAGTCTATGTAAAGTCATTGGCGATCTGAAAAAATAAGTGATATGAGCTCAGTAATGAGCTCATAGTTGGGAATGTTTTCTTCGGGCAAGGGTTAGAGCCGTCTAGTAATGCTATGAAAATCCGTTTTTCCATCGAGATTTTAACATCTCTATATTAGCACGGAAAAATAGACAGTAAATGAAGGAAAGAACAACTTCAAATAAAATACTTCATTAATCGTTATTGTGGCTTGAAAGTCTTGAGGATATAAGTCACACGTTGGGGGTCATATTGGAGTTAGGATAAAATGGTATTCGGCTAATTTGCCATTGGAAAATCCCCCCAATTTGAGTCAAGAAGAAATTGTTTTAGAGTCATTTCCTCCAGCATTTATTCATGGTGAATTTTTTTAATTTGAAATTGTTTCGTAAAAATAGGTATTTAAACGTAGGTTTAAGTCCTATTCTTTAAAAGTTTCTTTAATGATGAAATATTTGAACTCATTTCCAGAAGCCCTGCGATGGACTGTTGCAGCCGTTCTTTCACAATGGTTTTTTCTGTGCCTAGGAATCTCTATTTTCCTCGCATATGAGTTTCCTTATGTTGCAAGATCTGGCGGAATCATAAGATCTGAATATTCAATTGAGTATGGTGCAGTAGCTCTGATCTTCCTGTTATCTGGTCTCTCGATGTCAACGCAAGAACTATGGCGAATGATGAAGAATTGGCGTGCTCACCTCGTCACACAGTCTATCTCATTTCTCATTACACCTACAATAATATTTGGGTTTGCAGAAATTATGAGAGTTTCACGAAACCCAAATTTGGACAGCTATATTATAGTTGGGCTCATTATCACAGGGTGTACCCCCACAACCGTTTCTTCTAATGTTGTTATGACGAGGCAGTCTAACGGAAATGACTCCCTTTCATTAATTGAGGTATCTATTGGAAATATTTTAGGAGCTTTCATTACGCCAGCTTTAGTTCAAATGTACTTATCTGCTGGAACTGGATTTGCCTATGGAAATCCAGTGTTCGGTACTAGTATGAATGCTCTTTATGCTCGTGTGATGAAGCAACTGGGCTTGGCTGTATTTCTACCTATAGTTGTTGGTCAAGTCGTTCAAAATGTGTTTCCCAAGGCAGTAAATTATATGTTTACTACATTGAAATTAGGCAAGGTCGGTTCATTTTGCTTGATTCTGTTAATATGGGCTATATTTTCTACAGCGTTTCATCAGAATGCATTTGGGATCGTTCCTACAGAATCTATCATTATGGTTGTTTTTTTCAATGTTGGCGTTTTTCTACTTTTTTGCTTCGTATGCTTTATCATGGTACGTTCGCCTTCAAGCAAGTTTGCCTCACGCAAACTTGAAGCCTACAAATCTTTGGAAGATCCTGAACAGCCTCGCCCATTCAAGCATTTTATTTACAAATTTTTGGCCTCATTTTATTTTAGTAGGCAAGATACAGTTGCTGTCATTCTTTGTGGGGCATCAAAAACTGTTGTCCTCGGTATCCCTCTAATCACAGCTCAGTACCAATCCCGACCAGATTTGATCGGCCGAGTATCTATCCCCCTTGTTCTTTATCAGGGTGAGCAGCTTCTAGTAGCTCAGTTTCTAATTCCTATCTTTAGGCGTTGGATTGCAGCTGGAGAAAAGAAGAAGGTCACAAACCCTGATTTAGAAACCCAAGTGATTGAACCAAAGGATCCAGAAAGCGATGAAAATACGATTACGACGCCTCCTATGGATCTTGCATCCAAGTAACCTTTTCTTTATTTAATATACATTTGTAACGAACAATTAATTAATATTCAATAAAATAATACGGCAAAGCACACTTAAATATCCCAAATGGCAGCAGGCCCCATTTCATTGTAATCGGTTCTGCTAACATATGTCCCTTCAACAGAACCACCAAACATTTGCTTCGCAGCTATCTGAGCACCCAGAAAAGAGGCTTCCTCCCATCCATAATTTTTCCATTCTGGAAAGTAGTCCAGGGTTTTGGAAATTTTAATTTGTACTGGAACTTGGCCATGTCCTTGGCCTCCCCTAAGATGAGGTTGTTGTGCCTGCATATATGATGGCGTTCCAGATCCGGTTGGGGTGTTATATCCAGAGGTGTTGAACATAGAGGGAAGTTCCGAGCCCATAGTTGGCCGAGAAATAACATATCTGGATTGTAAGGAGTATAGGACGGCCTCTTTAAGACCCTTGATTGAAGAGCCACGGCCGACGATTATAACATTATCCCAGCACTCTTGACGGCGATTTGCTTCGTCTAAATGTTTTAAAACTTCGCCTACTGCGATTGTAATTTTCTCCACCAGCTCTTGTGTACCTTGAAAACGTTCCTTCCCCACTTGAACTACGGTGTTATTAGCGTCAATAAAGGTATTAAACTCCCTATCTTCGTTTGCCTTTTCGTTCTCTGAATTTTCCCCTCCTTGACCCAATTTCTCTTTTTCTTTTTCCTTTTCTCGTTGAGCAAGGATTTCTCGGGTTCTTCCACTAGTAACAATAGCGGCCACATCTACAATACCATCATTTTCCGGATTTGAATCAGGCATGCCACTGGGATTGTTGATTCCAAACCAGGATTGTTTTGCTGCATCTTCACTTAATACCTCAAAGATATCAGATTTTTTGAGGTATTCAACTTGGGAAGGTGTCAGATTAGGCAAGATTTTCTCGAGAGCTTTGTTGATAGAACTGCTACCACACTTGATTGTTCGTTGAGAAAGAGTCACAGGCGTGTATTCAGCAATAGGTGTGATTTCTGTTTTATCCTTTCCAATATCGATCACCACGGCGTCCTGAACAGCGTAGGCAAAAGACGCAGCAAGAGCGGTTGAAAGAGTAGCAAAAGCAGGGATTCGAAGTGTTTCAAATACATATTGAGTAATTCCTTCAACTTGTAATCGAGACCATGGCTCACTTGTCAGTAGCAATATAGCAGTAAGTGGTGGTGGGTTCACCTTTGGCAGATTGTAAGAGACAGTTTTGTAGATGAGTTTACTAAAACAGTTAGAAAAGAACAATAAGTCGAAGAGAAAACTTACATTAAGTAACACAGGGCAGGAAGGTTCACTATCTTTCCACCTTTAATAGGAAATATGGCATCAGAATCTTGACCTTTGGATGAAAAATATGGTTTTCCTGGGTGATCTGGATGTGAATAAACACGCGTTGGAAGTTGGATACTCGCTGGAGCCAAAGTTTCTGGTATACCAAATTGGGCCAGTGTTGTCTCCGAGCCTGGAGAAATAACCTACAAAATTGTTAGAAACAACACTGGAAACAACTAATTATTCATTATATCTTACTAGTAAATGGTCGTCGCGAAAAATCGGCATTTTTTACTTAGATGTATTCTTGGTGGTGACTTTGGGGTGGAATTTCGATTTTTCTTTTCAATAATACTATTGGGCAAGGGTTAATGCAAAACATATGTGAGATTTTTCTATGTGGACTATCTGAGTTACAAAGACAACTTTTCAATAATCTTGGAAGTGCTATGACTTCGTCAGGCTTGTGAATCTTGCGTTTCATTTGCCTTCTTCAACGTAGGATCAATTTTAGGTAGTGTGGACACATCTCCGTATGTGATAAAGCCAACGTATACTCTACCACAAACTTGAGCGCCCAAAAACATGAACCATAGGAGCAGCTCGATATCATCAGAACGAGCAGAGAGGTAGCTCAAAACCGCAAATACGGCGCACAAGAAGCAAGGAAAATTGTAGTAACTATAAATTGAGATCCCTTTTTCCCAATTGCGGGCATTTTCTTCAGTGTGGGAACAGACACGAAAGAAGTTGATCAGAACCATAAGACATCCAATAACTCCATCGCTACAAAGTACAGCAACGTTCATCAACCAACAAATAGTTTGAAAAGTGGTTTTGGGATTACCATAAACGAAAGGTGTAGGAGCCATAATGAACAGAAATTCTGGTTAAATGATTTGGAAAATAGGACTTGAATTTTGAAAGAACAAGTAGAAATGCAAATATTTATAGTGCAAAAAATGAAATCCAAAAATTTCCTAGATGATTCTTTTATCTTAAACAAGATACTAAGGTATTTTGAATTATATCACAAAAGAAATGCTCAATTTGGAAACTTTTGAAGAATTTCAATAAAAATAAAAGTGCTTAATTGACCTTAACGGTCTCTTTTAAGATCTCTTTTTTAATAATACGGCGCCTTTTCTTCAGCCGTTCGCTTACAGACTCTTTAATATTTTCCACTTCGATTTCTGTTTTAATGAGAGTCTTGGAGTTTTCCTTCTCAACTTTGACTCTTTTCTTGGCTGAAACTTGCACAGCTTTATCAGCAGTTGCCTTATTGAGCCCATTATTGAGATCTCGAAGATCAGCAGTAAAAAGTACAGAATGTGCCCATCCCGCATATTCACCCCAAGTTTCTCGAAAGAAATTTCCCACTGCTTCATAGGCTGTTTTGTTCAGTGTTTTGTAGTTTCGTCCGAACTTGTAATCACGTTGTGCAATTTGCCAAACATGCGTGTCGACAGGCACACAATCATGTTTATCCAAGCTCATGAGGCAAACACAATCAGCAACTTTGGGACCTACCCCTACATACTGAAGCAAAGCTTTGTGTGCATCCTTGTAAGGTATATCTCGCAGCTTTAACAAAGAATGAACTCCTTCAGGATGTTCGCTGATCATCTTAGCAGTTTGCTGAATATATTTTGCTCTATATCCAAAGCCTAATTGCCTAAGCCGGGAGTCAACTGATGGGTCTGCTAGTTGAGCAGGAGTCGGAAAATCGTAATATTTGATCCCTTCATTAGAAGAGATATAATCGCCAAAATGTAAACACAAGTTTTCGACCATTTGAGAGATTCGTTTAATGTTATTGTTTGTACTGCAAATAAAGCTGCAGAGGTTTTCCCATGGATCTTGTCGAAGTATTCGGATACCTTGAAAATTAGTAGTAGCTGTTTTCTTGAAGTGGGCATCGTTTTCAGACCACTGAGTGTACAGATCACTTAAACTAACATGAAGACTGAAATAGTCCCTTAAAATATCAACTGTCTCTGTGGTGACCTCAGGAGGTTTAATATCGGCATAGTAAAGGTTCTCTGAATCTTGCCGTAGGAAAATAACACGTCCTTTATATGCAATAGACCTTGAGAATGTTAGCCTGGATCAATGATCTTGTTAGGTGTCTTGTCTTACCAAACGTCATCAATTTGTTTCCATCGAAAAGACTGGCCACATCTTAAAACTGTTGAAATGCTCAACTCCTAATATTATTAGCTCAAATTTTTCATGTTTATCAAGTAAATTACCTTGGAGTTCACTAAAATAGACTTCCATTCCATCTTTAATTTCGAGTTCGTGTTGGGAAAGGTGGTTAAGAGGGAAAAAATTACGAAAACGCGTCTTTCCTCCCATCAGATTTGACACGATCAATACATGCGTTCCAGATATCATTTGGTTCTTTCTTCTACGTATGAAACTATAGGCATAGCATTTTTGCTGTGAGCTAACTAACGCGTAGTGTTTTAAGATATTCACACCTGTAAAGTGTTTGCGCTACGATATTCGATTAAAACCAATACTTTCTTTCGCTACACTCAACTCGCCTCTTCTTTTCTCTCACACCGATATTTCAGCCAAGCCAGCTGGCGTTCACGGATCAATACAAGTTTAAATACGGGCCATAGTGCTGGCTGTGTTGCAAAATACCCTGTTATTTTCAATAGTGGTATTAGTGCAAGCTCTAGCACTATGAACCATGATCAGGGACCAGTTATGCAAGACGGATTTCAGATATCAGAGGGAGACTTTGCAAGTGATTGGTCTGATTTCCAAACCGCTCCTAACCAAGTTATACCCCAGCCGGTGGTAGACGCAAAACCATCTCAAGAAAAGCAGCATACAGGACTCTCTGACTTTTTCTCAAGCGATGATTTCTGGAACATGGATAGCTCTCCCGTTGTAGGAGCTGATCCAGTAAAGTGCCCTGAAGTGCCAAAGCCTGAATTAGAAGCAGAACTGGAACCAGAACTAGAGTCGCCTTCAGCACAGGAGACTACTTTGGATGCCATTGGTTTCCCCGATTCATCTCCCCCAAAGGGCGATCCCATTTCTCTACTTTCCTCACAAAAGCTCAATGAGCTGATAAATGATTCTGAGTGGGGAGATAATAGTCAAGAACAGATGAAAGATAAGCCGATAGAGTTGGATATAGTTAGTGAAGACTTTTTTGGAAGTAGTTTTTCAGAAACTCGACCATCTTTACCCGAAACCAAGAGCATTGTGGAAAAGAAAATCACAAGTACGCCTGTGAAATCCCAAATGATTGGGTCGTCAATCAGCTGGTCACAATCACCGGATTGGCATAAAACAGAGACGATCTTTTCTAAACAAAGTGGTCTCGTTCAAGATAACCTACCTCGAGATCCTTGTGGCGTGAAACGAAGATTTGAATCTCCCGTCAAGGCTCCCAAGGCACCGAAATCCAGTAATGTAGCAACACCCGCCAAGCATAATGATATTAAATTACCCATTGTACCTGAAGTGATACACGAGAAAGTTGTGAAATCAGAGAGCACAACTAAATCCAAGTCTCGAAGTCCAAGTATTGTTCTTGGAAAAGGAACAACGCCCAAAAATATTCACCAATCCAAACTTACATCCTTTATCTCACCTGTGGTGCGAAAGGCACATGCGTCCACTTTAGCAATGGACATGCACAATATTTCAAAGATGACTAAAAACCCTGGTGTGATTGCACCAATTTTCTTAACAGAAGAACAGCGCCGGATCCTAAGCATGGTAGTGGATGAGCAACGCAATATATTTTTTACTGGAGCTGCAGGTACCGGCAAGTCAGTTTTACTACGGCGAATTATAAGCGAACTACGACACAAATATCGAAAAAAGGGTAATCAGCCAGTAGCAGTTACAGCATCTACGGGACTTGCAGCCTGTAATATTGGAGGAATGACATTACATTCATTTGGTGGAATTGGCCTGGGAGCAGAGCCCGTGTCGCGATTAGTTGATAAGATACGCAAGAATAAAAAGGCCAATCGACGATGGAAGGACACTAAGGTACTGATTATAGATGAAATTTCAATGATTGATGGTGGACTATTTGATAAACTTGAGGAGATATCACGGATCATTAACAAAAACGATCAGCCTTTCGGGGGTATACAACTAGTGATTACAGGAGACTTTTTCCAACTTCCTCCAGTATTTAAACCAAGCAATGTGCCTAGCGCATTTGGAGCACCAGGGGGCGGGTTACAAATAAAGAATTCCTTTATGGATGAACCACAGACAGAAGGTAAATTTTCATTTGAAGCTGAATCATGGAAGTCGGTTGTGACTACTACGGTTGAACTTAAACAAGTATTTCGACAAAAGGATGACCGGTTTTCTAGCATGCTAAATTCAATACGAGCGGGCAACGTCACCAACGAAATAGAAAAGGCATTCCAAAAACTATCGCGCATCCCACATGTTCCTGGTGATATTATGCCAACTGAGTTGTATCCTCTTCGCCGAGATGTGGATAATGCAAATCGACGCAAGATGAGTCAACTTTCAGGAACTGCTGTTAAGTTCGAAGCACAGGATGTTTACATGTCAGATATAGCACAGGAACAGGGAAAGCTGGAACTATTAATGTGCCCAAAAGAGTTGGTTGTGAAAAGAGGAGCACAGGTAATGCTGATTAAAAACTTGGACGATACACTTGTAAATGGATCATTAGGAAAAGTGATTGGATTTATGAGTGAGAGCAGTTTCATGCTTTTCAAGGAGCTACCGGAAGCTCAGGCAGAGAGAGTTATCAAGGGCGAAATAAGCGCTGAAGATGCTGTTGAGGAGTTTTTACACGAGGACTCGCGGCCCAAGAAGAAATTGGAGAGTGAAAAGGAATATAAATTTGATGACATTGAGTATGAAGCCTTGATGGAGTTGGAAGATAGTCGCTTATCTGAAAATCCTACTGACAATGGACTGGGAGATGTGGAAACGAAGGAGGTGGAGATTGAGCATGGCTCCACGATTCATGTGGAATTAAGTGACGATAACGACGATGCGTTTGGAATCAAAGACGTGCCAAAGGAAGTCGTTGAGAACGATCCTTATGGGGTTAACTGGGAACGGAAGAGAGCATTAATCAAGTTGATGAACAAGAATTGCAACACGCTTGGGCAGAAATGGCCTTATATCCGGTTTCTTCTACAAGACGGTACGACACGGGATATTTTAGTACAGCCAGAAACGTGGACTCTTGAAGACCCAGAGGGTCGAACAGAGGCGTCACGTAGTCAAGTACCACTTATTCTAGCGTGGGCGTTATCTATCCACAAATCACAAGGGCAAACTTTGGAATGGGTGAAGGTTGATCTTTCACGAGTGTTTGAAGCAGGGCAGGCGTATGTCGCACTCTCTAGAGCCGTCCGAATGGAAGGACTCCAGGTAATGGGGTTTACACGGCACAAGATTCGAGTACATCCCAAGGTAATTGAGTTTTATGCAGGGCTGGTTTCAGCACTCGACGTCAAAAAAGAGGAACAGCAACAGAAGGCAAAGGCATTGGAGGGAAAGGAAGGAGGTGAATATTATAATGAAGATGGTGATGACGAGGATTACGAAGAGGAATACGAAGAGGATGCGCCGCGGATCAAACGAAAGACTAGAAGCTCACGTCGTCTCAAGTTTGCTGGTTAGAGAGATGATGTGTGTCATACTCAGTTGACCATGTATAATTGTTTGCAAAGAAACTGCCTGAATGAAAATATCATGTAAATAAAAATATTTATGGTAAATGATTAAAGTTTAACAACAAAATAATACAGCAAAAGTCTGGGCAATCTTGACAGAACATGAAAAGGATACGGCAATTGTACACATGTATTACATCAAGAGGAATTTTATGAATGTGCAGGTGTTTTGAGCTAATATACAGATATATAAAAACAAGCAAAAGATTGAATTCAAAAGGTAGTTTTACATATATCAAAGGAAGAAATCAAAAAAAAGGTAAACTGTATTACACGATATAAAATCAAAATAAAGTCAAACAAAAAAGCCATATTTTCACAGGTACATATATACACTTTTTGCTATATATAACAAAAATAAATAAAATAATAATAAAAAAGCTCACCATGGGTTCAAAAGGAGAAATAAATAAATAAATAACCTTTCAAAGAAAATAAAGTTCATGTTTGTATGTTGGATGTATCGATGGTTTTTACCTGATTGTTGGTTTATATGATAATGTGCTCACATGGGTACCAAGAACAAGAACAGACAACATGAACCACGATTCTAGTAATTTAAAGTGTACATCAATCAATGTATTTCAATTCATATATATAAGTATTTACCGTTTATTGTGGTGTACCTAATTGTGTTCAAGTGGGTTAGATGATGATGATGATGATGATGATGATGATGATGTTTGGGGTTTTGACCCTTTATTCGAGCAAATATAAACTTTTTGTGCAAGCCAACAGCATAAACAAAACAACTAAGGTTCAATATATGGCATGGCACAGTTCAGTGAGCAAACCAGACTTGAATGCCTTTTGTTTTTTTGTTTTTCTTGCTTTGTTTAAGACTTGGACGCAGCAACGTCCTCCCCCAGAGTCTAAGAGGACGGGAGGATCAGGCTGGAATTAAAATTACATAAATCAATGCTTTGGTAAGTTTGAATCTTATTGTATATATATCGTTTTATATAAGAAGGTAGATCGGGAGTAGTCAAATGGTGGTGGTCTGTTGGTTATATAAGGCAGATAGTCTCGGCTTTGATGCCTTTACATGTTGTGTGCGTGCGTTGGGTGATTGCCATCGTAACTAGTATATTAATATAGTATAATATTAGTATCATGGTAGTTGTCTGCTGTCCGTTGTAAGTTATCATCATGGTTACAAAGACCTTGGATATGTCATGTTTGGTTGTTAGACTCAACAAGTGTCACTAGAAATAAGCAAGCCAAAGCCTCTTTCTTTAGTAGGTAGGTTGTTGTTTTTTTTTTGTTTACTTTTACAACCTACGGCATCAAATAGATGTAGACAGTTTTTTGAACCCATTATTTTTATTTTGGTTCTTTTATTTTTAAAACCATCATTAAAGGAAAGTAAATGGAAATGTGAGGATACTGTGCATGAGCGTGCAAATTCATTTGTAGATGGTTGAGTGTGCGCACTTGAGCAGTTCAAGAATGATCAACGGATTGTATACAGCGCTGTGCTTAGTGAAAAAAGACAGAGAGAGAGAGAGAGAAAGAGAGAAGATCCAAACGCAAGGCAAGAGCAAAAATAGTGTGCTAATCATGGTCTAATAGTAAGTCAGTAAATATATCAAATACGAAGCCTATAAGTTGTTATACCAAAGTAAAGTCAGGCATTTGAATTGAATTTACGTAAATATACAGTACTGTAAATGTTGATTATTGATTATGTGAAATTGACTTGACTTTGAAGTGTAGTGACTTGAACTTGAAATGGGCCATCATCAAAGTCTAGGAATACGGATGACAAGCAGATAAATAAACGTCGTTGGTCCCTCTATCTTGAGTCCAATTGCAGAGAGTAAAATAGATGAATAAATAGATTAATTCATAAATTTATCTTCTCGTTCAGAAATCAAACGAGAACCTCCAAACATTCCTAATACCCACAATTTTTGCAGTGCTCATTCATGAATAAATAAATAATAGTAATAATAATAGTAAATCAATTAAATAGAACCAATTTTATAGGGGCAAATGTCTAGAGGTGAAATCTTAAAAGATTTAAACGGTTTTTTATTGTAATTTTTTATTATTTATGATCATGGATTCTAATGATTGTTTTTTATTGAACCTTTTGACGATTAATTAACCCAACTATAAACCCAAAGCGAACCTGAATTTTGTCACTGTTTGGGTTATCATTTGGTAACCTTTTTGTTCAAAGTTTCAGCAGCCAGCCCATATAAAATCAAACTCCAAAGTCGAGACTTGCACTCTAGGCACAACCTATCAACACGATCTAAATTCTAAAGTATATAAGCATCGACCTTAATTGATACGTATATACACATGCAAATATATATGATTATTGGGCTTTGTTGCGTTTGCTTTCATAGCAAGGATGGTTTACAGATCCACGCACCAGTCTCTGGTACTGTATTTCATATATATATATCTAAATGAAAGGGTTTCTATCCACCCTACTAAGCAAATAAGTTACTGGTAACCTGGGTGAAGTAAAGCAAAAAAAAAAAAAAAAAAGACACCAAAACTCCAAGAGAAGTATTCTACTAGACATCTTGGACCAGACCAAAGTCGTGGGTATCATTGAGGTAGGAGTCTTTGTAACCAATGGACGTTTGTTTGTTGGTACATTTGTGCAAGAAAACCCAGTTCATACTTGCTATCAGTATACAGTATGTATATTATATATCATGTAGATTGAATCATATGCCAATGTTCATACTTGGGCCTAACAGCAGTAAATATCCACAGGAAACCCGGTGTGTGCAATATGATGTTTGCTCAATTGTAAATTCAAAGATCCTCACCAATTCAGATCTAAAGTCTTGGTTTAGAGAGAATAGATCAATAGGCTACAAAGGTTAAACCATTCTGGTTTTTATCTGTTTTTTTCAAAAAAAAATAAAAATATACAGAGCGTTATGTGGATATAATCCACCAGATGGAAAGGAAAAAAAATCCAATTTGAACAAGAAACCGATCCAAATTCCAGTACAAAAATGAAAATTAATTTAAAAGAAATATTCAAATACTTGTACTCTCTTTCTTTCTGTATACAATATTAAATTTGATATATAATTTTATATCTGTAACTATCTAGATCTATCAATCCACATTCTGAGACAATATAAATATTTGAGTCTACAAAAACACAGCTTATTTTGGAATATGTGCAAAACATTCTTGAACAGAAGGTTTGAAATTTTTTTGATTTTTTTTTTTTTTTAAAAGGTCCCATCGCTGGTCACCTCCATAAAAAATTCAAATATAAATTTAATTAAAAAAGCCAACCCAAGAAACGCAGCCATGTAAATCAGGGGGAGAGAGATGATAGAATGAGGAAGACATTAAATTCTTATTTAAATATGTAAATATATATAAATATTAACTCAATTATATATATATACTCATTTAAAGATCCAAACCGTTTCTGCGCGTGCTCCTAAACAGAAGAGAGTTTTACATATTTCATTTTACACATACGACGATGAGGATGATGATGAGGATGATGATGAGAAATGGAGGATTTTATAGTTTACTATGAAAGATCTACCACTTGGTTATATTTATATCTTCACACACATATATTTATGTAAATGTAGATAAACTCAAATAAAAAACCTTTGGGATACTCGGTTTTGTGGCCATTTCAAGATTCCATTGAGAAAAAACCCAAATAAAGCAGCGTACATGAAAATTATATACTACTCTACTACCCTAATTAACTATGCACCAGCATCATCATCGTGGTTCTACAACTTAAACAGAGAGAAGAGATATACAGATACGCATATACGCATATGTTTATATAATTATATACACGTGCGTTTGTTGCGTATTAGTTATATATATAAACATATATTCAATGTATATTTGTGTATATGTTGACTACTACGATACCATGTAGTATTTAATACATTTACATGGAAATACATAGAAATACATGCATATACTCACAAGTCGCCTTGTAATCTGTACCACCTTATTTATTCACTTATTCATTTGTTTATTTATTTTTGGCTGGATTATCATGGGTTTATTTCAATTGATAGTCCATGACAATCAACCTAATCCAAAGTAATTCAAGGTTAGTCAATTGAATTCAAGTCAATTATATTCAAAGATATTCAACGCTAGCAACGTCTTTTTATTTAAAATAAAATAAATTACAAAAACAAAGTTTATATACACAAATTCATCAGTTCATTTACTGGATATAATTCACTTATTTATCCGTTTGTCTAGTGTAACGCTACTCTTAAATATATCCACTGTTGTGTACACAAAAATCTCACTCGTGTCTTATACGTGTTTATTTCGTGTGTTCCCACATTGCGTGTATTTTTTTTTTTTGATTTTTCTTATTATTATGGTCATTCCTATTCTAGAAACAATAAAAGTAATATAGTGTTAGTCATAGCTTATCAAACTTATACATGAAAGTTTGTATTTATTTTATTTTTATTTTATTATTTACATTTTGTTACCCAAATTCTTAAATTCATACATTGTATATGTAATTTTAGAAATGGTTCTCGTATATATCCTACGTTTTGGGACATCATCTCTTCTTCTTCTCTAGATCCATGTCTTATCCTTTTACATGTATGAATTATACTTATAAAAATATATCAATCCCAATTCATATACATTGTAAACATCTCTACAGATCATACCAACACTCAGCCTTTGGAAATTTAGTCAATTGCTAAACGATTTTTCTCAACTTTCAAATGACTTTTTATTTGTAATGCAATTTGTTCCATACATAATAAATTAATTCATGCCATGCCAATAAATAAATATAATAAAAATAAAAAAATAGGAATAATAACGATAATAATAATAAATACAAGATTAGGGCATGTCGTTTCTAACTCATTGGATGGTTTAGTTAAACAGCTTGCACTGGGCCAGCTTGGGAACTCCCAGGCGCCTGCGCGCTACTGGCTGGGTAGGGGTGGTATCATTCAAGTTAATGCTAGAGTCAGACGAATCCATATCACTGGATTCGTCGCGAGGAGGAAATCGAAATGTGGTAAAGGCAGATTGTGACCGTGAGGCGGCAACGGGACTGCTGGTGTTGTTGTTGGCACCATAGGTATAGGATTGGGTACGTGTGGTCTTCATAGTTCGTCGAAACTTATCCATTTCACGCTCACAGGCGTCAGCATTGTCATTCATGCCTACGTAATGCTGGGGAAAGCATCGTGAGTCATGCTCAGCAAAAAAGTGAGAGTAGCCGCCAGCCAGAATGACAATGTCGGGGTAGTGAAGCATAGGATAACGATTCATATTGACCTGACGGTCAATACTGCGAAGATGCATGGCCATGCGAGGGCCGCGATGAGCAGAGTACTCACAGTGAAAGACCAAGAGGGTGCGTTCAGTGCTGGAAGCAGGAGAAATGAGAACCTTTTCAAGAGTTTCCTTGGAGTTGATGTTGATGGCGCCATCAATGTGGCCACCTTCATACTCATACTCGAAACGGCAATCAATGACAACATGACGATCATAAAGTTCCTTATGTTGGCCATCGAGGATCTCACAGAGAGTATCACGGTCAATGCGGCGGAAGGGGTCCTGCTCAACGGTAAAAGACTTGATGGGGCAGTCTTCTCTGGTCAAGATGGATTGGCATCCGTCAATTGAAGGTGAGGAAGTAAGCTCAGCTTCCTCCTTGACGTCGCTGCTCATGACATCCTGGGGATGTTCAAACATGGACTGAGTACGGCGGACCTTACAGTGACGGGGGTAGACTGGGGTAGTAGGAGAGTTTGAGGCAAAAGAAGGCATACCCCAGGCAACACGGTTGGCTGATGACTTAGTGGGGGCACCTCTCTTTTGTTCAGGAGTGCCATTCCAGGAAAGTTCAGGCTTGTTTGAAAGAATGGAGGAAGCATTGGAAATAGACTTCATGCGATGGCGGGAAAGCTTGGTAGGGATTTCAGAATGATTGTGAGTGAAGTAGGAGTCGGAGGTAGATGCAGAGGAGGAGGTAGATGCGGTTGAAAAAAGGGAAATGTTTGAATTAATATGGCTGAGAGGAGGCTTGAATTCATCGTCTTCTTCAGCGTCGGAGAATATGGAGGAAGACGAGGAAGAGTTGTTTGAGTCACTATCCATGTCAATATCGTCATGATCCTTTGCCCTTAGATCAAAGTATGAGGTTTTGTGGGGGAGGGAGTGTTCAAACTCAATGTCAAAGGAGATGTCCTTTTGAAATGGGAATAGAGAACGGCGAGCCGATAACTTTTCATAGTTATCTGGCGGGCTGTTTGAGAGGTTGGGAGCAGGGAAAATGGAGGAAGTTTTTGAGCGGAGTCTTCTTGGCCTTTGAATGAATGAAGGAGAGGAAGCCAAAGAAGTAGCAGTGGTTGTGGTTGAGGCTGTAGGGTAGAAGCGGAAAGAGGAGCCAAACTTGGAAGAGGATGGCTTTGGGGTATTGTTACGCGGACTTTGTTGGAAGAGAAACGACTGAAGGTTTCTAGACATTGATGTGGCTTGGTCGAGGCGGTCTGAGTAGTATGAGGGAGACCTTTGGGGGTCCAAGGGAGAAGAGGCTAGAGCCATTGATAGAGATCAGGACTAGCAGCAACAGTTAGCAGGAAAGTAGAAGATTTAAGTAGGGCTGAATTGAGGGCAGAAAACACAAGTAAGTGGAAGTAAACAAATGGATTGTTTCATTACCTTGACAAGTTTCAGAGAGTGTAAATAAAAGAGGGTATTGAGCGGAAGTGTATGGGGTGTATCATGAAAGAATGTGAGAGAGGGATTGAATGTAATGGAATCGAGATATGAGGATTTGAATAGAGAGAGAAAAGAGGAAGGGAAAAAAAAAAGAGGTTTTGGAATGGGAATTGACGATGGTTTTATATATGAAGGAAGGTGGAATAAAAGAAATAAGAGAAAAAAAATTAAATTAATGATAAAAAACAAAATTATTTTGGAGGAGCAGAGAAATAAAAATAAAAATAAAAAGTAAGTTGGAAAGTAAATTAAAATGATAGTAAAATAAAATAAATAAATAAATTAATAAATACCAAAAAGAAAAGAAAATAGAAATAAACATTGAGTAAATTCAATAAAAAGAAAAAAAAAGGTCCATGGAAAAGAAATGCAAAAAGAAAAGAAGGTCGAAATAAAAAGGAACAGAAAAAGAAACGACCAAACAGCGAAAGAAAGAGATTTAGATTCCCAAAAAGGAATAACCCATACATGAGAAACAGAAAAAGAAAGGAAAGAACAAAACAAAACTTTACGCTTCTTCGTCTTCTTCTTAGGGCACCTCATCATCATCAGCATCAGCAGCAGCATCAGCAGCAGAAGCAGCAGCAGCAGCAACAGAAGCAGCAGCATCAAAGAAGCAGTGAAAGACGACGTCAGTGAGAGTAAGGTGGTTAGAGATTGGTTGAGGGCAGTTTCTATGTCTTTTTTTTTTTTTTTAATCTTTCTCATAGAAGTAAAAGAAGCCTTGAACCGCAGTCAAAGAAATTTTTATATAGCAGACAAAACAAAAAAGGTACACGCATACATACACAGCCAGTTAAGAAAAAACAGGCGTTGAAGTTGCTGTTGATTTTCATGTGTGGTGGTATTTTTTTTTTGTCTGTTGTCCGTTTGTTCCTTGTCCAGTTGGTTTTGTTGTCTGTCGTTTTTTTTGTATGTAAATTGTTTTTTGCCCGTCGTTTTAGTTGGTTTTTTGCCGTCGTCGTTTTTATTTATTATTTTTTTTTCTTGTCCGTTGTTTAGTGTGCGTGTGTATCGTAATTGTTGTTAACCAACATTAAGCAACGCGTATTGACGCGTGCGTATTTCGCGTTGGAAAGACTTCCTAAATGAGAAACTAATATACATCAATACATGCTGAGTGTTGTTGTTTACAATAAACTTGGTGGTGGTGGTAGTAGTATGGTAGATTTACAGTGATTGAGTTGCTGTTGATGTCTCTGTTTGTTTGTCTGTTTGTCTGTTTGTAAAGTATGTAAAGTATGTAAAAATAATTAATATAAATTTAAAAATACAGTTATTTTTGTATTGATTAGACAGAGCGCGTCGTGTATATGTGTGTGTTAACGTTACTCTGTTACTATGTTACTATGTTACTATGTATTCACGTTACTATGTCACTTTGTAGGTGTGTGGATGGATCAAAGGCATCAATCAGCAATCAGCAACCAGCAGCAGCAGAAGCAGCAGCAGCAGTATCTGTAATAGTAGCACACGCGTTACTTTAAAACACGATTATCGACGCGTCCAACGCGAAAAGTTTGGTTTATTTTTATACGGTTGAGCTTAGTACATTTATTAAAAACAAACTAAACCAAAAACAAACCACAACAACATTTTTTTTTTTCTTCTTCTCTCAACACACCGAAACCAAACAAACAAAAAAAAGAAAAAGTAATGATAAAAAACAGGGTTTATATTTTTTGGTTTTTGTTTGTGTTTTTTCTTTTTTTCATATTCATTCTCGCTCTTGGATCTTCGATTATAGGTTTTAACTAGATTAAGCTTAGTATTTATAGTTTACTTGAATTATGGTTAAAAACAGGTTTTTGTTGCCTGGATCACTACTTCAAAACCCGGTTAGCATAACTGAAATATCCAAAAGCAGAAGAAAAGATAACAAAAAGGTCAATTTTATAGTTAATAACTAGTTAATTTCTACATGTAAACATAACCTTTTTATATTTCGTACTAAATTGGTTACGGGAAAGGAACCAAAACAAACAAACAAGAAAACCTCACCTTTTTTTTTATTACAACGGGATGAGCTTAAACTTTAGTTTGGTTGTTGTTGTTGTTGATTTTATTTGGGGTTTTGACCTGAAAATGTTTAAAAATAGGTTAAGGGGAAATGTTGATGAATAATAAATTGTGTTTATTACTTTCATTATGGCAAGTCGTGTTTTTTGGTTTCTTCTGTGGGGGAGTCAAAAGACAAAAGAAAGGCGGCTTCCGCAGTGATGGCACACACACGCACAAAACTAATCTAACACCACACCAGCGACAAGGTGATTGTGATTAGGTTTGGGCTGCAAAGAAATTGAAAGCAGCCTTTCGGTTTAATTCCTGTTTTCAACGTTAAGTCAGGTCAATCAGGGCCAGAGATAGGTCGTTCATACCTGGTGTTCAGTAAAACCCAAATACTCGGGTTAGCAGCGATTAGGTCATTCACTGGGTTAATTCAATACGGCTCTGTCATGTGACAGAGGCGGTGGTTGTTTGTTGTTGTGGTGTTAACGTTTACAACGTTGGTTGGACTTTGTCTGTATAGAGACGGTTACCAGTTAGGGTATTATGTCACTATATAGCTATGCAAACTACGACTAAAAAGCATAGATAATATCGCTAACATTTATGTATATATCTATATAGTTAACAAGAAACAAACTCAATGTATATAATCAAAAACTAGTTGAATCAAGTATTTTGGTTTTATTTATTTGAAAGTAATCAGGTTTTAATCCAGTCTAGTGTATATATGATTATGGTGTGTGGTATGTTGTAATTGGGGTTTGTTTTGTTGTGTTTGGTCGTTGTTGTATAAAAATTAATAATACTAAAAAGTTTAATCTTGTATTGATACCAGCAGTTAGGTTTGAAATCGTCTTGGACCAGAGAGTAGGAGAATGGCGATTCATATGATCATGATATATCTACCTATAATAATAAAAGTAAAAAAGCATTGACAGGTATAATATAAGGTTGAGTATTTAAAAAAAAAACCTCCTGGTAGCAAAGCTAAGCACCAGCAAACAAGAACAAGTATCAACATGACAAGGTTTTATGTTTTTTTGATTTTTTTACGAGAAGGTAAAATTATTATATTGTGTTTACAGAAGTAGCAACAAAAACCAACTAGTCCTCAAAGAAAGACAAAGTTCATATATATAAACTATATATGGGGCCTAGAGCTAAACCATAGCTGAACTATATACTAATTAATAGGATAAAAATGCCATATGATACAAGAAACAAAGTGAAATAAGCGAACTACAGTCAACTACACAGCCAACCACTCTGTGAAATACAGGGAACTATAGAGTAAACTACAGGTCTAGAGAGTAAAAGGAAATGTAGAGAGTTTCAGACAAATACAACAATAAAAATAATACCAGGGAATAATAAAGACAAGACCTTGTTGTCATAGATTTTAGAGACAGACTTCAACAAGAGATTTTTATGTGTAAACTGGAAAGTTTAAGCACAAATCCAGATAACTGGGATAAGGGGTTGTCGTTTTTGTTCTTTGAACTGAACTGAACTGAGTAGAGTTCAAGTATTGAAAGACGGGGTGTAAATCTATATATACAAATGAATATAATACAATGTAAAAGCCAGGATGCTGATCTTAGCCCGAAAGCGAAGAGATCTTGCCCATTATATGGCCCATTATATGGCCCATTATATGGCCCAAAATAACCTTAACCAAATACAAATAATAATAAAAGCTCAACCATTACACACAGACACACTTCAATCAGGATATTATCTATATGATATCCAGGGATTATCCACTCTGTTCACCAAATTCAAAAATAAAATTTACGTTTTCACTTTTTATAATTTCATTATGATTTCGGTTCATGGGTCCTTTTGTTCAGCAAGCAAGTTCACCTGGATGATTTGCCATGACGACGAGATCTAGTTGAAATAATACAAAGCTCACCTTATTTTGATAGGAGTCAATTCTTCATCCAAAGGGCCTTATTCCTCGTATAGATAAAGTCTTACTGTAAGGAATGCGGTTTGTGTTAAAAAAAAAAAATTACTTTACGTGGAATTAGCATGTCATGGTAAGCCAACTAGTTTAAAAGGACCTAAAAAAACTGGGTAGAGCAAAAACCTTTTCGTTTGCTCTTTTACTCCTCGTCGTTCTTTGATTTTCAGTTCTTTGTTACCACGAGCAAAAATCACCGCCTCCGCCCCTATTTCTACTACTACTACTGCTCCCACTACTATTCTTACTTCTACTATACTTTTACTTTTGGATCATACCTACTACTCTCTATTTGCAAATAAAGGACATTATAAAACATTTATTTCTTCATCCTATTCATGTATGTAGCTATATATCGTTCTGTTAATCGAGGTTGTAATGTCAAGTATCCGATTTGTATGTGTGTTTGAGCTAAGTGAAACATGGCAGGTAAAGAGGAAATAAACTTCTTCTACGGATCCACTTTGGAAAATAATGGACAAAATGAAAGACAAGTTTTTATTTTATTTTACAAAATTATAACAAAAACATTGCAATACCAAACAAAAGATTATTGTAGTAGGAGGATAGTATCAAGAAGAAGAGAGACAAGGCACATTGATGATCATGGAGATGGTCATGTTTCTATTAACAATAATATATTCCTTGATGGGGATGAGGATCACGGCGATGAAGATCATGATGGATGGCTTGAACTCTTGAAAGGGTATGGGCTATTGTTGTGGTTAGGTGTATAAGTAGATTTACGCTCCAACGCGGTTGATTTAAGCTTTGATTATTATTATCATTATTATTATTATTGTTGTTGTTGTTTAGCAGTGTCTGTTTTGGGAAATATACCAAACTCGAAAAAAACTCTATGAGAATTCCAAAAACCAATTTAACGATCGAGACCTGGTGTTTTGAGGACTTGTAATTTAAGGAAATCAATTGACATTAGATATTACCAGATATAGATTCTAACAATGGTTAGAGATTGACATTTTTTTCATTTTCATATATATATATGTATATGTATATATTCAAAAGTTTAAAACTAATTAAATCGTTTGTTCTCTGGTTTTGTGTTCTTGGAGCAGTAACAGTAGCAGCTAGGTATTTTAGTTGTTGCTATTTCCCATTTAATTTTAATTCCAAGCCCTTTTCTTTCATTTCATTTCGAATAGACTTGTTTTTGTTTAGGAAATTGTCGATTGATTCTTTTGTTCCTTTCATGAGGCTGTTAGGTTAAATATTTTGGGTGTGTTATTTTGGGTTATATTACTACCACTTTTGTTGGTATGAACGGGATGGTATGATGAGACTGATGTTGATCTCTTACAAGAAGAGAACGGCAGTACTAACCTTTCATATATATACATGTACAAGTACTCACTGATCATAGCAAGTTTATAAACCGACGGTAATAATTGCCCACACAATTTCTACAATGCTGGCTTAACCGGCATGGCCCTCAAGTCCGTGTGTATGTATAAAAATTGATCTTCATTCAAGAATCCTAAACATAATATACCAATGATTCATTTGCCATTTATCGTCATGGAAACCCACGAAATCACGACCCTATATATTTTCAAACAAAAAGGTGTGTGTCTTACATTAGAGCACAAAGACAGGAAAGAGATGATCTCCGTAGTAACCATTCAAATCCGTGTGAAACAACGTGAAAGAAAGTTCAGCACAAGAACGAACTGGCGGTAGTTGTAGCAATATGAAAGGTAAATAAGTGACTGATGTTGGTTGCTGTTGTTGTTCTGTTCAGTGATTGTCCTTTTACCCCTACATTAAGCAAGTTGACGGTCCTTTGAAAATGTCTGTCTCTTGAAATAACTTCAACATTAACCACACTCAAAACCCAATGGTTAATCAACCTTAACCACAAAACCTTAAAATGTTTCTTAACCTAACCAAACAATACCCATGGTTAACTAGTAGGTAAGTTAAATATGTAGCTACCAGTTGGTTGGAAGGCGTTTGGGGCATCATAGCACTTTTAGTATTATTATTATTATTATTATTATTTTATTATATAGAACATGTACACACATAAATAATACCAAGAATATACGTTGAGTCGTCTTTATTTGTGGTCGTTGTAGAAGCAGCGTCGTTTGCATTTAATGCGGCATGGAACACAAACAAAAAGTAGAAATTATTATTTGTAATTTTATTTTTGTCCTTCAAGTTGATTTCGTGAAAGAAGACCATTAAGTCGCAGCAGGTGAATAGAAAGTAGATAGTTGGCAGTAGTGAGCAGGATTTAAGCAGCAGTGTTTAAGATGGAAAAAGTGTGTTTACTCTCGTGTGAGTGCATGGATGTATTGTTTTTTTTTGGTTCCTTCTTGTTAGGTAAGAAATGTGTGTCTGTGTTATGTAACGCAACAATGCACAAGTGGTTATATCATAACAAATGTCATGGTGATAATATTGAATAATAACAAAACTTATTAAATATTAAATATTAATAAATAATGGTAAAATCATAATAAACTTACAAGAATAGTAACTCTCACCATCTTCTTCTTCATGGACAAATCCAATGATTGGAAGGGTTCGTTCACATATATTTGAAAATGCAATCGGGGCAAGTTATGCGAGACCGAAGTTGGTGTTTGTATAGTATTAGCCACTGTATGCCCTGTTCATCAAAAAAGGAAATGGTTAGGGTATGCCAATATAATATTTTAATAAATTAATTTATCAAGATAAAAATAATAAAATAAGAAAATTATTAAATATTAAATAAACATTTCAACGAGGTCATTTTTATCTTTTTTCTTTCGTATAAAATATCCGTTTTAAGGCTGCTTATTGTTGTGTGTTTTTTTTCCCACCATCATTATCCATCCATTCAGTCAAAAGTGAAGAAAAAAGTTAAATCATATATAAACTATACCAACTTTTATCTTCAAAGTCAATGGTAAACTTTTTTAGTTTCATGTTCTTTTCGGTTTGTTGCTGATGCTCTCATGACTCCTTCCCCCATTTACCAAACAACAACGATAACTTGTTGTTGTTCTCATGGCAATTAGTTGTAGCGTGTACCAGCAAGCAGATATCTATGATTATTATATTTGATCAGTATTATTTAATCCACATCAGCGCAAAGCAAATAAATAAAAAATAAAATAAAAATAAAAATAAAAAACTACTTCTTTATGCTCATACGCAACATGGCAATCCCCAAGAAAACACCAATTCGTCACGTCGTCGTCTGGTGTTACCTTTTTGTTTTGTTTTAGTTGTTGTTTGTCAGCTACACTAGTAATATAATCTCCAAGACTTTTTGACCACCATGATCAAAAACGTTCATCATCTCATGAGGAAAGAGAGAAAATTAACCTACAAACGTATTCCATAGATGTGTGTTTATATGTGTGCTTTTTTATTTTGATAGATATCCGGTTCGCGTTCTTGTTTTGGAATTGGTTGCGATTGCCACTATTCGACATGTGGACTAGTAAACTACTGGACTAGTTAGTTCACTGACACTTGTGGCTATCTGAATAAGTGATGAAATAAATTTTATATACATATATCAAATCAATCTACAAAGTAACTGGATGGATACTAAACCATCCAAACTAAACTACTGCTGCTGCTTGCAAGAAGAAGAAGAAAAAATGAAAGGTAACCGAATTGACTTGGCTTGGACTGAACTTGGACTTAAGTTGACTTGAATGGAATGGATCAAATAGAGTGTGCAATTCGATAATCGAACCATGTCTAAAGCTATTTCATGTAGGTTATGCGTACGAGAGCGAGAGCGAGAACGAGAACTAGACAGAGGAAAAGAGTCTAATATGTGGGGTATCAAGCTTTTCTTCATGTTGGTTTTGATTTTTATGGTATATTATTACTATTACGATTTTATTATCTAGATACATGGTAAAAATCAAACATGTCAAACAGGCACAAGGACAAAACAAACATGTTCACAGATGCCTGACCCTCTCAGCAAGCGTGCAAGGTCAAGTTTAGACGTAAACGAAATTATCAATAAACAAACAAACAAACAAGCAAATGTCAAAGGTCAAACATACACAAACTTGTTCCCTCCCAAATACAAACGAGTACAGCGTATCAGCAGCACACAAATAAAACCACCTTTGAACCCACTTTGTGCAAAGAGAGAGAGAGCATAAACCCTCCTCTTATGAACGGATCTAATCTCCAGAAATGATTTCTTCAAATGTATCTAATAGTATTCAATTGCGAGTGGCAGATATATGTGCAAGGGTCAGTTCTGTTTAAGCTTATATAGTTATTATGCTGCTAAGTTACTACTGTTTTCTAGTCGACACAGGACCACTCCATCCACCCAAGACACCCACATTAGCAGCATCAAGCGTTTATTCCATAAAAACGAAACACCCATAACATAAGTTGACTCTTCGGGGGTACTTTTATATAAAAATCCTAAACAAAACACATACACGAGGAGAGGGTCAGGTTTCTGTTCAAGTAATAATAAGATAAAAAAGTTGTGTGACCCACAAAATAGTGACTCAACAAAGAAGTAGACATTAAACTTGACACAAGTCGTTTATTTTTCTTGATTTCATATATATATTATATACATTTTCTTGGATTGTAATTGGCCATTTTACTAATCCTTGAACAAAATACCCATACACTGTAGTTGAAAATCTCTCTCTTCAAAAACGTCAATTATCACTGATTTTCAGTTTATCATGTTCAGGTCGCACATCCTTTTCGAGCATTTCCAACAGTCCAGGACACTCACTCACTCAACCTGTTTTCAAGCACGCACGTACCATACAAGTAACTATGTGGAAAATGTGCCGAACTCCCCTTTTTCCCCCACACATATATACACACAGAGTCTACTTCTAGATGATGGTATAGATGGTTAGATATCCGTATCAAGCTCAACAAACACGAAACACACACGCACGTACGCGAAATCATATCCCAGGTAACGAGCCCAGTCACCATATATACATGTATATCTACACAAGGATATATAGGCTTTTGGGATCCGTTCGCAATATGCTTTGAACATATGGCGACATTATGTTATATGCTTTCGGTATAATTCTTTTGATTTAGTTTACTGAACGTGGTTTGGAATGCCTTGAATATCCTGACCGTAGCTTTGTGTGTATGGATTTGTTACGATTTATTAATTTATTATCACCATATATATAACATAATAAATCGAGATATAAGATATAGTTTATGTTTATAATATCAAAAAAGTCCTCTTTTGCTCGTTGCTTGTGCATTTGACCTAGGTACACAAAGTTTGTTTATATATATTGACTCTGTACACAAGTCAACAGAAACTTGTACATAAAACAAAACAATCTTGGATGGATTGGGGTGTTCTCATGTTCATGCAGCTGTCACTTTATTTTAGTTTTTTTTATTTTATATTGGCTTTTCTTATCGCTTGAATGGCTATACAGCCAAGTTTCGAGTTGGTAATAAATTGGTGAGCTTTTTTTGTTTTTTGAAAAAAAATGGGTTTTGCTTAGTTTGACGTTTGACAGTTTTGTCATTTTTTTTTTGGTTTTTTGGTTTTTTGCCTTCACTTATTAGGTAAAGTTTAAAATCATTCAACCTCTCGAGAACGGGTAATTCATAAACACTAAAACCACGTGAATCGTGCTTAGCATACAATTATGTAAACATTCAACAAATGTTCATCACGTGATAGTTCTACGTGACCATCGCATTATTTTAGCGATCGTATATATAAACGACAGGGCTAGGATTTAACCATACATCATAGCCTCGCTTGGCCTTGAAAAAAAAAACACAACACATATTAGCAGTCCAAGGGATGTACCTTATATGAGCTCATCATAGTCAGATTTCTTGTTAATTGAAACATAAAAGGAATCAATCCATCGTTTCTTTCTTTCTTTAATCTATCCTTTAATTTCTTCAGGAAGAAAACTAATTTGTTTTTCACTTGACAACAATGAAACTCGCGTACTGGGCTTTGATTCCTATCATTTGTTTTGTGGGCTATAGGGTCCTCGAAGTGTTCAAGGATACTGTGCTGCCTGGTGCTTATATCTTTGATCCCAAGGTTCTCCAAGCCCTTGCGCAAGAAGCACTTGCTGAGAATGAAGATCCCGAGACTCCTAATGTTATTTTCGAGTCTCTTTACAAGAAGCTTGTTGACAAGTATGGAGACTCCATTGAGGAGTATGGTAAGGATCGTTGGATGTTTAGTAACGCTGGAGGTGCCATGGTAAGTGATGAGTATATATTACATGTAAATGCATGACCAAAATACTAACGGCGGGTTTTTTTGCCGTCATTCTATAGGGCACATTCATCATCTTGCACGCTTCTTTAACTGAATACCTCATTATCTTTGGTTCACCTATTGGTACTGAGGGTCACACTGGTCATCATTTGGCTGACGATTACTTTATTATTCTGTCTGGTATCCAACGTGCTGCATACCCTGGCCAGACTATTGCCGACGCCTATCATCCCGGTGATTTGAACTACTTGCCTTATGGCCTTGCCCGCCAGTACTCATTGAGCGCTGAGAAGGGTGGGTTTGCCTTGGAGCTTGCCCAGGGATACATTCCCACCATGTTGATCTTTGGGTTTGCTGATTCTGTGTTTTCAACTGTTGATCCATTCAACTTGTATAGACAGATTAACTTCACTGCTAGGTCGATTATTGGCAATTTGCTGCGAGGCAAGATTTAAGCGGTATGCTATAGAGAATGACCGAGATATAGACATGTAATAGAGCGTAATAGATGTTTTGTTCAAGGATTAGAATATGCCATAGTAATTGGGGTGATATCAAGAAGGTATCAGGTATCAAGTATCAAGGCGAATGAGGTCAGGCAGCAGTAGGAGGAGTAGTCAGATAGGGTCATGGCCCAAACAACCAATTGAGAATGCCCCTATGCAGATACTGAATGATTGATTTAATATGGTGCTATAAAATATCATGATGATTCAATGAGTTTATTTTGAGAATGAAAAAGGGGATAGAATTAAGAGACGTTATAGAAATCAGGCCAGGCTTAAAGTTTAGTTTTTATTTAGATCTCTTTAAACACGGCATGTCTTAATACTGGATATTATAGATGAAATGAATTATTCCATTGAGGTATACGTATACTCCAAGGCAGCAGCAGCAGCAACAGTAGCGTCCCATCCAGTCATTATTAACCCTGCACAACCGCTTCCATGTCCAGAGAGAGGTGAATCCCAGATGAGACCAATCAACCGAGACTGTTTAATTATGAAATTAATATAATGAATGAAATAAATTAAATAATAAATTAAATAATAAATTAAATAATAAATTAAATAATTAAATAATTAAATTAAATAATTAAATTTAATTAATTAAATGAATAATTATTTCATAATTATTTTCACAAAATGTATCTTTTCGTGATATAATAATAATTTACACCCGAATACAATAGAATTTGACAAAAAAAAGGATTATTATTATACTTAAATGTATTTAAGATTTGATCTGATCAATGCCAGACATAGAGAGACAAACATATATCGACAGTCCCTGTTGTTGATTATTATTTTCCTTATTATTAAATGAAAAAGATTCAAAAAGTTATTTTGTATGTAGAAGCACGATCTGTTCTTTATAGATACATTGGGTGTTAATAATTAAAGGAATGGAACAACAGAGTACAGGGAACAGATCTATGTGGGATTGTACAGGTTGGTAGAAGGAGCTAAAGAAGGAGCTAAAGAAGGAGCTAAAGAAGGAGCTAAAGATGTAGCTAAAGAAGTAGCTAAGAGATTTAAAAAATAAACCTCATCAAAGCGAACGGGGTAGTAAAGTGATAGTAGTCCAGTTCCTTTTGTCGGTTATTAGAACCATGCAGGTAACCATAAAAACCAGTTTAGACGAAGTTCAAATAACGCAATTTAACACAATTCAAATCAACGTTCATCATTTTGGTATTATAAAAAACTAATCGTGCAATATCAAATAATAATAAACAAAATTAGACTATGAGACTTTCAAGATCTTATTGATATCATCATGGTATGGTGAAGATGTTTTATTTTCTTCTTGTAGATGAAAATCATTTTGATTAAGATTATGCTCGTCATTCTGTATACAATCAGAAATGCACAGATGTATAAATGACGATGATTGATGATGATGAAATTTTTTTTCCATTTCGTGTATTTATTCTTATTTCGTTTTCTCTGCATGCACCTACAATTGTACAACAAAAATGTACACTAAATAATACAACCACCCACAACTACCAAGAGACATACATGGACATAATTTTTATCCTCTCTCACCAGCATTAGCATTAGTATTAGCATTAGACATGAGCTTCTTCTCTACTTTAGCAGCACCACCATCCCTACATGTTTATATATTCAAGCCACTTTCTGCTGAAATGTTTAAAACCTTTGGCAATTGCTTATACGTGGTGCTTGTTCAGCCTCGAGTTATGCCACGGTGGGCGGGACTATCGTTATGCCATTAATTTATTAATTTATTAAATATTAAATATTTTAATTTCACCACGATGAACTGCTTGTACGTGCACATATTTGCATGGATTTCCAAAGACACAAAGTCACCTCCATTGTATACTTTGTATACTTTGTATAGTAGTAGAGTTTAGCTACTTGTCACGCAACAAGAATTAAACAACAAAGTGACTGCCCCGTGAATGGGCTATACGGTGTTGGATCTATATATAAAGTACCCAAGGCGGAATTGAAGCCAAATCTCAAGGTTTAATACCTTGAGATTTCATTGTTAAACAAAAGTGAATGGAATATTTACATTTTCATTATCTTTACAAGGTAAACATAGGCAGTGAAAGGCAAAAAGTCCAAGTGGTGAACATGAACATTTGTTTACTTGAAATTTATATTTACTTGAAAACCCGGTTTTCAATTCAGTCTTCTACGTCATGGTCATTTTGTGTGCTAATTGTATTTTTATTATTATTATTATTATTATTATTATTATTATAGTTGATAATTTTGAGCAGTGGTTTTTACAAAACAACGGTAAACAACATGGCTTTGTCTTGTTGACTGGAACCCAAGGGCCAAAATGATTTGATGATGATTGGAGTCCAAGAATTCCACTTTGATATGGTAATAATATCAACTGTTTAGTTTATATTATTATTATTATCACTCAGCCCTTGGTAATAACTGTGCTGCCATGTAGATGGAAAAAATAATTGACCATTGTGACCCCAAACCAAAACAACGAAATTCCCCCAAAAGCCTTGAACCTTAAACCTTCGACCTTGAACCTTAAACCTTCGACCTTGAACCTTAAACCTTTAATTTCAATGTTAAGCAAGATTAAACACACGAATTAAACACGAATTAAACACGAATTAAACACGAATTAAACACGAATTAAACACGAAACAGTTGGAAAAACTCAGTTTTTGTATTTGATTTTATTAAACCTTCAACCACTTCACCACACTAGATCTGACTTTATTTGCAGGCTCTCATGTAGCAACCATCGACAAACCGTACACTACTCTAGATTATTATTATTTTCATTATTATAAGACCAATCACTATATGGTAGCCCTGCAGTTAGCAGCTGAAATTCAATCCAGCTTGTTTGCTTGTATTGTACGCTTGTGCTATATCAGCTTCTGCTTGGTTAGGCTTGTGGTTTCAGCGGGCGGTTTGTCATGTAGCACGAAAAATACACGTATACACACACATCGCGTAAAATATTTATTTATTCGTGTATTTATTATAAGACAACCATATCCAAGCCTCGACAAAACAACAACACAAGGCGGCATAAATCATAATCAGGGATTATCTATAGAAGCTTCTGTTATAGATCCATGAGCATGGTGATGGCTTTACCAGTTCTAAAACCCGAGAGAGAAATATCCTGACCCTTAACTTTCTCTCTCTATATAGATGTAAAAATAAATGGAGCAGCAGCCACCAGAGAGGGTTTTGTACAGGATTTGAAACTACGCAGCCATGTTAAAAGAGTAATATACCGGTATACACCGCCTAATCTTTTTTGCTCATGACCAGCAACTTTTAACAACTCATACTTCCAAGTGGTGTTTTTATTTATTTCCCAAGTATAAAATACATTTATCAGGAACGGTTGAACTGGACATGAATTGCCCCCATTCACTCTACTCAGTCTTCAATAGCTGGTCTTTCATCACTCGAGTGTCATTGGTAGTTCGTCTTTTATTCCTCTTTTCGACTGCAACTGTATTTTATTAAAATTTATTAAAAACTTTTCGAGTACAATAAAGCTTGCTATAATAAAATGTTGTATCATAACCCAGTACAATACCTTATAATAATGATAATAATAATAATCTACTTCTAATATATATATTTTTGTTTCTTTTTTCCTTGTAAACTCATATAGCTATATTATCTAGTACATTCAACTTTTTTCAATGTTTCCGATTCCTTTTTTACTTTTACGGTTTGAGGAGAGTGTTGGTCCTGTGCACTTGGTAAGCTCTACCAGTTGCCGTTTCGTAAAACGGTCTGTAGTAGTCTCCCCTCTCTGATCCCCCTGTCTTTGGAGTGTAACTGGTTAGTGTGAACCGTCTTGAGTCTGTGTAAGTCTTTAGTTACTGTTAATAGATCTAAATCAAGAAAACCATAAATAATATAATAATCACCATAACTGAATGTGGTTTGCTTGTGAATTTTTTAAACTGCAGTTGAGGATCATGATGATGAGAGAGACAAAAGGTTAACCAAGATGCAAAAGAAAAGACCCTGAAATGGAACTGATGTTGATATTATTACTCTCTTTCTTCAATTATATAGATATTTATTTGAATACTTTGTATCAGGCTTGTTTTGAATGCTGCCAATAACTCCAATAATCTAAAAAGATTGTCATTACTACAAGGCTTAGTTATTTAGGCGGGCAGGCGGTGTTGGAGACAGGTTACTTCATGTATATATTGGATTAATATACAGTTGGTGCTGAAATAAACCATGGAATACCATCAAGTATTATGGTATTTTACTTTTAACAAAGCATAGTTCGCTGTGTAATTGTAGTAGTGGTAGACTACTCGTGGTAGTAGACTAGTAGACTGGTAGTAGTAGACTACGAGAAGAGTAACCGGCGGCGGTTGGTCACTCCAATAGATTTGCAATTATTTTCTAGTAGACCCGGTAACGAGCGATGATAGATGATGATGAATTATTTTTATTTTTTGCTTGCGGGTTTCAGTAGCAGCTTGTACATTGGACTGCTACAATATCACAAAAATAGGTAGACAGTAGATCCTGTACAATGTGTACAATGTGTACAAGTATACACCCTGCTGTATCTACCTCATGGACGACGATCTTGTCTTAATAAACCACAAGTTGGTAACTGTTAACGCCAAACATAAGATAAATATATTAAAAAAAAAAATACAAAAAAAAAACCTGTCCGAAAAGAACCAAAATGCCACTACTCAAGGCTCAAGTACTGGTAAAAGGGTGGAACAGAAACTTATTGGCAAAACAATCTCTCATACACGCATTTTCTCTGGATATTCAATTGATATTCCGTGACAATAATTCGTAGTCTTCATAAATAAGTGACATAACTAAAGTTCATTCAATATATACATCTATATATATAAATTATAAGCGTACACTACAGCATACGCCCACCGTTAACTTTGCCGATAGAAAACCATTCACAAGATAGCTCTTTTTTGTTTGTTTCGACCTGAACAAACGATATTTTCCTTTGAACTTGACACACACCACAGTTTGAAATCAGGAGCTGCTGCTATTTCCAATACTCATACAGAACCTGAAATTTGAACTAGCCAGCTCTCATACATGGAAACGCACTACACATATACCCGGAATTACATGTATAACGGGAAGAATTGGAGTTAGACCAATGCATCTTGGACTGTTAAACCTATATAAAAGTGTCTAATATATACGTAGGGTAGGTGAAAAATACAAGGTGAAATATTCTCTTAACAGTATGATAACCCACAATCGTTATCTAAAGCGTCGAGACAAGACAAGACAAGTCCACGAGTGGTTTGAGAAACATAAGGAGTATCATGGTTTTGTTCAAACTTGGTATCAAAATAATTGACTGTAAATGTGTGATGTCCCCCCCCCCTCTCCCCCTTGAGCCTATCACTCTCATGACCTACTGCAGTCTACAGTTGGGGGAGGGCTGTTCTTGTATCATGGCAGATCAAGAAGGCTCAACACCTAGTCAACCAAGCACTCAAGCCCACTGGTCCTTTTGGTTATGTGGATACACAGTGCAAAATGTATCATCTGTGGCTACTTCAAGAGGTTGACCTCAAAAAAAAAAAAAAAAAAATAAATAAAAAAGAATCTCCATATGAACCACAATTTCATCTGCCATAGATTCCCGCTTTCGTCTTTAAAACCCAGCTATACATTTTCATGACGACGGCGTTTTCATATATACGTTTAATTTTCTGTTTTATTTGTTACTTGTTTCTTGTTTCTTGTTTCTTGTTTCTTGTTTCTTGTTTCTCGTTTCTTGTTTCTTGTTTCTCGTTTCTTGTTTCTTGTTTCTTGTTTCTCGTTTCTTGTTTCTTGTTTCTCTGTCATTAAAGTTTTGACCATAGTCAAACAGAAATGATCCAAAATGGATGTAAATTGATTTGAACTTGTCCTTTTTGTAGTAGGAATCTCGAATATATTGCATGAACTGGAGATACCTCAAAATGAAGGCTGCTGCTATAAATCCTTTTTTCTTGTTCTTTTTTATTAATTAATTTAGATAAATAAAATCAAAATCGTTTACTAAGAATATATCCTTATCCAATTAACCAGCTGTAAATAGGTCACTTCACAACAATTGGGTTACAAAAATCTTTAGGGGTTTAAAGTAAACCCAGATAATAAAAAATCGTTTAGTGGGGGGAAAGCGGAAGGAGGGTGGTCAAGAGAAGATTTTGAAATAATTCAATTTGGGTTAGTCTAGGTGCTGCTAAACTGGTTCTCGGGACCCCTTTTAAACTATTTTTAACGTGTTTAAACGCCAAAATGAAATTAACCCCATACTCGCTCGCTTAATGGATATGACGTTTGTTTTCAGTAATTAGCAGGTAAATAATAAGAATAATAATAATCATCATCAGCCAGTCAGTCAACAACCTGCCATCATCTACAAATACCAAAATGCGCTTGCAAATGAAATTGTTTAGGAAATAATCCACTTACATACGCCATCATAATATTAGGGTGTCATATATAAATCAAGTTCTCAAACAGGGCTATTATCTTCGTATTCCAGACAGGAAGCTAAATAATATGAAATACAAATAATATTAATATTAATCTTAATATGACTATGAATAATAATCTTGACAAACGACTGCAAAAAGCATATTGATTTGTGTTGTATACTAATTTTGGATTCGACCACCCTAGAAACCATCTCTATCATTAGTTTTGATTCAAACAGCCAGCCATGATGATCTCTATAATCATTATATATATATTTGACATTCATATTGACATGCTAAGCTAATTAACAAAAAACTTGCTATATTGATCTTGTATCATGTATATATTTTTAAACAAAAATATTACTAGATTTGGTGTGTCATTTTCTATTATTATGATTACAAAAACCTCTTTGGGTATCTAAGATTTAATGTCTTTTGTCTTTCCTTTGTTTCCAATAATTTTAAACTCTTTTCCGCTGAAAACCAGTCAGCCAAATGGTCTTTCTTTCTTTAGGTATTTTGCGTCCCTATAAAACTATACTCCTGATACTTTATTATAATATCATGTCTTAGACGGTATGCCGTTTATCATTGAATCAGCCTAAAATACAACCTACCTGTCATCCAGTAATAAAATATAACTTGATTTGTTAAAAAGTATCGATAATAATAACTTCCATTTCCATGTCACTTTTTTCTTCTTCTTTCTTTCCTTTTTGAACCTACAAACCTATCTAAGCTAATGTCTCTTCAAGTAGTTATAAGTACATGAAAAAATTACCTGTTGCTCTAACCCATGCTTATAACTAACGTATACTACCATTCAAATCCATAATTTTATTTATTTATACTGATTCTTGTACATCTTTTCCTTTTTATAGCCTCTGTTTGAAATAAATCGATCACCAGAGCACATTGATTCTTTTATAAACTTGCTCTGCGGCCGGCAGGAACTGCTCCTGTCCGTCTTAGCCTGGAAATAAGGCTCCTACTGACTTGAGCTTTTGTTCTTTATCAAAACCATATACTTGAATATTAAAATAATGAAAAAAAAACTTAAAGCTTTATTAACCTTGTAAACCAGTAAGGATATCTTTCTGTCTTTGGGAATAACGTCAAAAAAATTTTTAGTATGACTTTACTAAACCAAGCGTTCTATTACAATCGAACAAAAGACAAGAAAAGTCATCCAATAATTTCAATCCTAGGCTAGCTCACTAACTTAGTCACTTACCCATAACTATATCGTGGCTCAAAATATTAATGCAAGAAAAAAGGAATACGATGTAGCGTAATGCCATTCAACAGACATTTACGCTACCAAAACCCTTAAATTACTTTATGTAGTAAAAGTTCCTTGAATTAATAAGTTCAAAAATACATATTAATTCAATTTTCAGTTATAGGAGAGCATAAAGACCGCAAAAACTCAAATTTTCAATTTTACTTACCCCTATTATAACCTACGTTATAATTATCTCAAAAACCTGATTTTCACAATCTCTCCTGATGGCCCAGTTGGCTAAGGCGCGAGACTGTAATGGTTCATTGTAATCTTGAGATCGGGTGTTCGACTCACCCTCAGGAGATATTTTTGAATTCAGTTCAATTCAAAGCCGCTTTTTTTTTTTTGCATTCAGAAATTATGTGCTCTAAATCAATAGATGTAAAATAAAATTTGTTTATATCTCAGGTATTGTGTGCATGTTAAAAAAAAAACATGGGTGTCACAAACTCTTTTGTATGAAAAATGAAGTTTCTAAAGCATATCAAAACTTCTCAAAACTTTACAGCAAGTTGTGATATTTACATTTGAGATCTAATTGATATAGACCTAATCTAGTATTTCACTATTAATAATGCCGCTTTTTTCTTTCTTAGCTTAGCTGGTTGGCTTTAATTTAACAGCAATTAAACTTAGAAGACAATATATTAAAGTGCTTGACGAATGTTGTGAACATAAAATCTATTCATGTATTGGAGCCAAAATAGGAAGCCATTAAAAACGAAAGAACAGTAAATCTTCTATGAATCAATTCTTTTACCTACCAGACCATAGTGTTGAATACTAGGGTGGAGTTAAATATCTTGTGGAAAGATCATAGATCCCCTCAACTACTTTTGTAGCATGACGGCCAGGGCTATGAAACTTAACAGTGTAAATTGACAGACAAAAGAAAGTGAAATGTGTACACAAGAAAAAGGAAGAAAAGAAAGTACAAGTTCTGAGAGTTGAGAGAAATTTAACTTGAACTATTTGTTTAAACTAAATACATTTAATATATAGTTAGGTAAAGAGACATCAACTTCAAGAAGTATTGCTTTAAATTGAGAAATCAACTTGATATCAGAGAAGTTGGGTTCTTGTTTATTATGGAATCAAAATAGTCTTTAGTTTTATATCCTGTCATGTCTCGGTTTAGATCCTGAAAATGCTAACTTTTCATTTCGATTTTGTTCTTGTAAAATATACGTTGCTAGAAACTACAACAAACGCTTAGGCACAAAAGCTAGGCTAAGCATATATTGTATATATCCGATTTACTGATTGAAATGTAATATCTACTTGAGACTAACTTGGTCATTTCATTTCGTTTCATTTATGCTATCCGTAAGATTACATATACATATCATTTCATTTCTTATAGCTCATCTCGAGCTAGATTGGCTGCAGACGAGGGAGTCTTGGTTGTGTCTTTCGATCCTTTCTCTTCTACAGATTCTGCTTGGCGTGTGGTAAATTTTGTAGCCTGGTTCTTCTCATGCACCCCTTCTATCAAAACATCTGTTGACTGTTCCTTATTTACTTGTGTGTGCTTGGCCATTTCTTGCTCTGATACAAGAGAAACCGCAAGTTCACCATTGACATAGTCGATTTTAACATTCATAATCGATTTGCCATCTAAATCCACAAGAGACATGATTGTTGAAAATTTGTCTTGGGCGCCAATGGGGCGATTACTGGCATCCTTGAACTCTCCATCTTTGATCATTTGTGATACCTGAGCAAGCACCAGTGACAAGGTTTCATCAAGGTTATCAGTAAAACCCGATTTAGCTTCACCTGAGAGTGAAAATTCATGATTAGAGCTAGGCTGGTTTACTTTGAAGTTATCGGTTTCATGCTGTTCTGTTCCCATCGGCAAAGTTTCAATTTCGCCGTCCTTTAACACTCTTTTACAATCAATAGCATAGGGACCATTCTTTTTCGGTGGCACAAATACAACATCTTGACACAATCGCCAGGTCTGGATAGCAATGAGATAATGACAAATTTTAACCTCCTTGATCCACAAAATCTGTTCCTGGTTCTTGGCTAGCGTAGGATTGCAAAAAAATTGAACTTCAATAGTCCGGTCTTCCCCTGTGATTTCACATACCGTGCCTTTGCCAAGTTGATATATTAGAGAATTTGTTTCTCCTACAGGCTTGATTTCAACATTGCTGCCTTCATACACAGCTACTGCGGCTGACACTTGATTATTACGATCAAGCACACCAGCTGCAGAAAACTTCCCCAGTACAAAATTCATTGATACATGCTCCGATCGTGGAGATGCTTTTTTCTGATTCCCTGATACCGTAGGCTGTTCTACATGGAACTGCCTGACGTCCTTTCCGTAGCAAAAAGCATACGTCCACCAATCTTTTACTAGGTAAAGGCACTTATTAGACATTGGCTTCAGAAGTTCCAAGCCATTTGTCTTTGCTCGCTGCAGCTCTTGTTCTTCCCAGTTAACAATTACAGGAGCCAAATCTTGTTCCTGCAAAACCGGTATCGAGCACACGTAGGTATTATTCTGTAGCTTCATGATTTCAATATCAACATTTCCTTGCTGATATATTGAGTGAATATAAGCTTGGACCTGGTCCTCGTGTAAGTATCCAGAACTCAAGGCCGTGTCATTATTAAGTACAAATGCTGGGTTTGCATAGATATCGCTGTACACTGAAAATCCAACCACAGTGCTTATACTGAATAAATAGAAAATAAAACCCAGGTAGATTCTATTCATGTTTTCATAGTAAAACACTCTTCATTAGCACCTTCGAATATCTGCCAGTAAGTAGCAGCTTGAGTTGAAACTCTCGAGCTCACATGTACTTTGGAAGGGTGACTTTTAGGTTCCCATACTGAAATATTCATACGTGTAATAAAGGTACCGACATCGGAAATGAAATCTTATGTGTTATAAGAGTTAGTATCTGAAATTTTGAAGCCGATTATTGAATATTTTATTCTATTAATATTATTTGAAAAAATCTGACCTAGACTCAAGTAATATCTTATTACCAGTTAATTCGGTATACAATCAGCCTAAATAAATATTCATTTAATATCCTACAAATACAAGGGAATTATGTACTAAACACCTACAGATTGTTCGATATGTAACAATATTATTATTCATAAATCAATGCATTTCACAGAGGCCATGGCTATATTAATGTAGACATTTCGTATTCATAACATTCCAGACATATTATCTTTGCACTGTATCTAAATCTAAACAACTAGAACCAGGATATAATCGTCAATAGGTCAAAATTAAATTCTGCCAGGCTTATTCTCGATATCTCTAACTGTCAGGGCCACAAATTCCTCATAGTCAGATTTGCCACTAAGACGTGCATCTTCAATATTAAATAACACTTTCTTAATACCCATACCAAGAACTGTTGTTCGAGTTTCAGTTTGAATCTGCTGGACAGCCTGGAGACGCAAAGTAGGGTCAAGGAAATTAGCCTTTTCCATAATACTGTTAAGTTCAGCAACTGAAGACACAGTGGGCACAAAGATCTCCTGGTTAAAATTAGGCAGCAAATCCATTTGCTCAAGAACGTTATGACGCGAGGTAGTGGCTAGAACCATAAGCTTATGATTATGAGGTGGCTTATCTTGCAAAAATACCATGAATGCTTGCAGCAACGCATTTGAAAATCGGGGTCCAATAGGGACCCAATCCATAATAGCGTCAATTTTATCAATAACAACAACACTCAGAGGCGACTTATAACTGTCCAAAAATACATTGCTGATGTATTGAATGCGATTGGATTCGGTCATGCCAATCATTGCTTTAGGAGAAATCATTCGAATAAAAGGGAATCCTGAAGAAAGGGCAATGGAAGAAGCAAGGGCAGTTTTTCCAGAACCAGGAGGACCATGAATTAATACAGAAATGATACTGAGCATATCACTTTGACGTACATGGTTGATGAGACTTTTTCCGCGCTCCAAAATCTCTTGGACATGAGGAGAGTACTTAATAATTCCACCGCTCACGCAATCCTCGAGTTCTTCTTCGCTGACACCAAAAGCAGCTTTGACTTCTTCAAGGGCACGATTAAAATCATCCATAGAAACGACAACCTCGTTCTTGTCAATGTGAATGCCTCCGGCATCCTGTGTAATGTGTCTGTTAATGGCAAATGAGGCAGCACTCTTGACTAAACCTGAGATTTCGGCACCCGAAAAATTTTTTGTTCTGGCTGCTAATTGATCCAAATTAACGTCCTTGTTGAGTTTCTTTTCCTTTACCATAGATGCAGTATGAATTTTGAAAATTTGTCTACGTCCATGCTCATCAGGCAAAGGAATCTCTAGCTGCACTTCGAAACGACCAGGACGGAGTAATGCACTATCAATCAAATCTTTTCTGTTGGTCATACCAATGACTAAGATGTTGTTCAAGCTATCAACACCATCCATCTTAGCCAGCAGCTGGTTGACGACATTATCACCAACACCAGTACCGTCTCCCCGGCTTCCTCTTTGCTTAAATACAGCATCCAGTTCATCAAAAATAATCATATGCAGGTTAGACTCGTCACCTTTCTCTTTAAACTCAGCCTCAGCATCCTTGAATAGTTTTCTGATATTTTCTTCACTTCCACCGACATACTTGTTAAGCATTTCGGGACCGTTAACAATCTTAGGTTCGACCGCATTCAGCATCTTTCCAATTTGACGGGCAATCAGTGTTTTACCAGTACCAGGCGGACCATAAAGAAGCATACCCTTTACATGAGTAATACCGAGTCTCTCGATCTCGCGAGGAGGGTAGATACGTGATGCAAAAGATCTTCTAAAAATAGTGCTGAACTGGTCGTCCAAACCACCAATACCCATATCCTCAAACTTGAAGTTAGGAGTAAGAATAGCATTGGCTCGAGGTTTGTTACCATCGGCCTTCAAGTTAATAAGACCACCAGTGGGTTTAAAAAAGTTGATTTCTGTTTGTTGAACTAGGATTCCTCTAGCATTTTGTTGAGTAGGGCTTGGTTTTTCGTTAGCATGAGTTCCAAGGTCGACGACTTGAGTACCAGTGATAGTGATTTTGAAGTTGAAGTTTTTAAACTCCATTGTTAGCTTTTGCCCAGGAGTGAAAATCTGGTTTTGGTATAAGGTAAAAAAGCGCTGTGCGAGTTCTTCTTGCTTGAAGGGATCTGGGACAGCGCGGTTCCTGGAATGAAAATCAATCTCGGCGTTCACAGAGCCCAGGTAAACTCGCCCATTACCAGAAGCAAATATATCATATGCGACAACTTTAACTTCTTGATTTAGGGACCATTGACCCCATTCTCTCTGAGCTCCACCTGCTCCGAGGATGTCTGGCATAACTTTATCCGAAGTTCTGTGTGACGAGTAAGTAAAGTAATAAATTAAAATAAAAACAATAGAAAATTTACCTCACTGTGAAAACAAATTGGTCATTTACAAGGACATATTGGCCATCGCGGAAGTAAGTGGGTGGCACCGCAATGACATTACTGACAACATAGGAAGGGTCGGGGGCATTTTGGATCCTCAGCATAACAGGCTGAGGTCCTCCATGAGGTGCGTGACGAGACCCTTGCTGATACTGTGGCGGAGTGAGGGCCTTGTTATTATTATTGTTTGATCTGGAAAACATTCTAGTTGAAAGAAACAGGCTTGATGAAAATCAGGATTTTGCCTTCAAATACGTTGGAAGTAGGAGAAAGTTGTGAAGCGATTGGGATTTGACCCAACGTGGCCTTAAGTAAGCAGAAATTTAAGACCTCAGCAATAAGAGATGAAAGACCTCAATAAGAAGATATTTAAGATTCACTATACAAAGTACTATGAAGTAGACAGTTCCTTAGCACAGGAAGTAGACCAAGATGTGCGAGGAGTGCGGGAGTGTTCCCAAAATATCAAGTTCCTAGTTTGAACCCATTGTTTTATAGAGGCTTTGGTTCTTGGTCCTGTATGATGCTTTTTAAAGATACTTTTAACATAACCTGTAAAGCCTCGATACGCTAAATGGGGAGGAGCTGACTGATTTCGTCTCCAAAACCTCGCTGGTGTGTGCTTTGTGATTTTTATTGGGTCCGACACTGATGTGAAGGCGAATTCAGTTGTATTCGCTGCTGTATTACTAGCTCTGCTTTGAGTCTTTCTTTCTACTTGGCAAGCCAACAATCTGCCACTCCCGTGGGGAGATTCACTATCACTTAAAGCAAGTTCTCGCGTAAACTCTACTAATGCGTTAATTGGGGGTACAATCATGAATGACTGAGGGTTTTCTTCTCTGCTGTAATTAGGCTCCTTGGGAACATCTGGGATATCAGAACATGGCAAGCCCAGATGGTTGAACCAGAAAGGCTGTTGAGGGAGTTGAACACTAGAATCAGATATTTTCACAGGGAGTTCATTGCCTAGGTAAACCTGTGGAGGCTCATTGGTATCAATACTGACTACTCTGACGACCGAAGACGCTAAAGAGCGATCGTTGTACAACTCATTGTCTACGAAATTAAATTCATTTCGGTAATCTTGATCATCTCTGGGTATCAGCACGTTGAAATCAGGTATCAGGCCCGGGGTATCGACCATTGCACTTTCATGGCCCAACATTTGCGTAAATGCTGGAAGCATCTCTAAGGGAATATTTTCCAATTGTGAAGGTGATATTGCAGGTGCCATAATGACAGGACAAGTGGATGAAGATTATGCGTTTTTGTTTTTCATGTTGACACAAAAGAGCATTTTATCACTATTCAGCAGCAACTTGGGAAGTGAAACTAATGTCATACATTGAACAATTAATTGGCTGTACCTTTTTTCGATTATTTTTACTATTTAATCTTTCTTTTTTCCTCCTCCTCTTTTACTTAAAATTTCCGTTATTAATGATCTACTCCGTTTTCTTTGAATTCTAGAGCATGCCTGATCAATTTAAAAGAACATGGGATTCTATCAGTTGTATGGAAAGCTAGGATCGGCTTCTCCTGAAGAGTCCTCTCCCTCACAGCATAAGTTGCGAAAAGCGAAATTACCCCAACGCAGCATTCCAAATGAAACAGTTAGCCAACTGAAAATCCTGTTTGACGAGTTACTATTGAGCAAACAAAAGTTTATGGACTGTGTAGTGTCACTTACGTTCCAGCGAGTGACAGCGCAGAGGTTGTGTTATCGGCTTGATTCTGACTTGTACACATTTTACAATAACCCCGAATCTCAGGAAGCCATTCGAAATCTACGAATCCAGACACAGACATGGATCCAGGACATTCAACACAAACTGCTTGCACTGGACCGATATTTGTTGCAGGAGGTGCCGACGGTACCAGATTGTGGACCAAGGAGCGCATATCAAATGGCCAGAAGTCGCTATTTACAAGAATTGAGAATTATCATAGTAGAGTTTTTGGCGATTCTTGATCAACAGAAGCAGGATCTTAAAGCATTGTGTAATGAATACTGCGAATTTGTATCCGAGCAATACTATGCAAGTAAGTCAATTTTTTTAGTTATTAATTATGACCTTTCCCTAACAGTTTAGTTAATCCACTTACTACTGCAGAAGAAACCAAACTTTTCTTAGCAGACGTAGGTCATCCTTTGGTATTGCCTGATGACACAACTGGAGAGAGTATTAAGGAAAACCCACACTCTAAGATGATCGTGGCTGAGATGCTTTATAGAAGACAAGACATGCATCTAATACTGGATACATTACGGCTCATTGACAGTGTTGCCCGCCCATTAAAAGTGGTTGAACATAGGTTCATTCTAAATACATTTTCTAGGGGCTTTGGGGAGCCTCATACAGAGGAAGAGGCAGACAGTGAAGACTCGGACTTGAGTGAGAACAGCGATGGCGCCCTTCTCCACACGGAGTCAGGTGGTGCTCCGATATCCACCAAAATAGTACAAACAGTCGCTAGATTATTTGGCAGCCGAAGTAGAATTGATAATGATAACATTGATGAAGACTATGAACTGAGAGACAGAAGAAGATGGAGTAAGGAATTAGACAGTGAGGAAGAAGATATGAGTGGGGTTGGACTGCTCGATGGTAGGAATATCAGCAGTCAAGCAAACGGGAGCAGCCAAAGTCGAAGACTTCGTACTGTGATAAGTCAGACAGATAAGGCATTTTATTTTCAAAAGTTGGTTGAAATTGCCATTTCCCTACTTATAACAGCTTTGGGTATAGGTTTAGTTATAGCCTTGGTACGATTTTGGCTGGATTTCTGATATCACAATAATCTATATATCGGTATACATGGTCACTTCAAGAACGACTATAATGCCCACACTATTTAAACTATCTGATTTCACGACTTCATTATTTTGAATTATTATTCTTCAGTCTAAAGTCAACTAAGGAAATTATGAGTTACGATTATTTAAACAGTTCAAAGGCCGTGGACGATGTGCCGTCCTTCATGAAAGAAGTGGACGCAGTTCGGGATGCACTCCAGCAATATGAAGATGTGGTTCAGAGGCTGGAAACACTTTATAAACGAGCAAATGATGACAGAGGATTAACCTCGCAGGATTTAACTAATAGACAGAAAGAATCAGTGCACCAAGAAGGCAAGGCGTTAGGAGAGCATATCAAGCAATCTATAAAGGCACTCAATTCATGGAATGTACCTTTCAATATCAAAGCTTCACAAATGGAGGCAGTAAAGGCTCGGTTCCGATCAGCCATTATGAACTTTCAGGCACAAGAGCGGTTGCAAGATGCGCAATTGAGGGAGGTTATAGCACGACAGTACTCAATTGTAAACCCTGAGGCAACACAGCAAGAAATCAATGAAGCAATAGAACAAAAGCAGCCAGTTTTCGCACAATATTTGAAAACTGGCGGCCGTACGCAACAAGCCCAAACTGTTTTAGGAGAGGTAGAAAAACGACACCAGGAATTATTATTGATTTCCCAGAGCCTGAACGAACTTGCTGAACTGTTTGATCAACTTAACACGGTTATAGCTCAGCAGGGTGAAACGATCGAGCGTATCGAAGTGACAGCTCTAAATGTGCAAGATGATATCGAGCTTGGTGTTAAGCATGTTAACAAGGGAATAAAGCATGCCAAATCAGCAAGAAGAAAGAAATGGTGGTGCTTTTTGATCATCTTAATTTTGATAATAATATTGGCAGGTATACTAGTGGGTGTTCTTAAGGCGACTGGTGTTATTCAATAGTGAGATCAATACTTTCAATAACAATCAACTCTCAACTCTGATGGGTATTTCAAATCTTAAATCGTAGTCAAAACAGTTAAGGTTCAATATCGATAAGTATAATTTATATCATGTATATCGGGATTAAATTGTTTTAGGGCAAGGAAATTTGTTGATTAAATCCCAGTCCCTCGCCACATCGACTTGCCGTTCTGCCTACTCACATGCCTATGCTTCATTTTTATTTTAGATAGGAACTAGTAACTGTTGGCTTACTATATTTTTTGGGTCAATTTTTTAATTCCTTTTCGAGGTATACAGTAAATTTCAATATCAGCTTTTGGTTCTTTTCGTTACGTTTCGTTTTGACTCGTTTTCTTCCCATAAACATCAATATAACAACTGATTATAATCATATAGACAAAAGCATATAACATCATGGAATTCAAATACGAACTGACACTTCCCAAGCCTGTCATCAAAGATGTTGTGCGGGCCATTCTTTCAACTATTCTTTTCCATCGTCTTCTCGGTTCAGTAATCCCTCAAACACGGGAAACGCTTGGAATCAGTTACCCAGTTGTGATGGGCGAAGGTGCAGGTGAAGTTGATAGCCTGGTGGAAGAAAAAGCGAGCATGCTAGTACGTGCCCTCGAAGGTAAAAATAAGCAACAGCTACAAGATCAACAGTCACAGCAGCAGTCACAATCGCATAACCGGCAACAACAGCAAGCACTAATTGCTGTCAGATTTGTTGATAAAACAGCAGAAGCTGCTCGCAAATCGAAAGGCTGGTTTGGAACTAGAGTGCTGGTGCCAACAGCAGAACAGGATGCAGGTAAAGTATGTTGGGAAAGTTGGATCCTGACTATTAAAAGTTTGGATATCCCTGATTCTGAGAGCACATCTGCTGGTTCAACTACAGGGAATCAAGGTATAGTAATACAATTGAAGAACAGAGGGGGAAGACTAATCCTTTCATGCTCAGTTCTTTTTCCCTTTTCTTTGTAACATCGCTAACCTCTTTTTTTTCGTTATATATTTTAGATGTGTTAGCAATGGCTTCAAAACAATTACGCGAAGTCCTACTTAGTATCGTCAGGAAAGCAAACGAATATCCCAATGATATTCCACCTATTACAAGTACTAATATTGCTCCATTTCCTTATGAGATTGTGGTATATCCGTCGCCTGGTTCAGCAGCACCTGGTACTGATGGAGGAGGCGAAGAGGAATCCTGGGGATCTGTGTTTAAGAAGATTCTTGAATCTTAAGGGTATTGAAATATACATCTAAGAAAGAAAGAAGGCTTCAATTTTTATGAAATGATATACTAGTAATGAATGAATATTGATATTTAGAAGAATTTAATTTATCACCAAAGTTTCCACAATAACTTTTGTAAACAAGTTGTACATGAATTTATTAACCATCGCAGTTTTGTGCATAGAGTAGCTCTTTACTTGAAACTCTGTGCTTGGGTATGTATGGATGAAATTATATTTTGTCTATATCCTGTAGATTCACTTTGAAAATTGCGTAGGGTCTACATTTTGAAATCCAAAAGGCTCTGCTTAATTCTATTATACAAGGTTTATTCTATGCCCTCCAATATACAGCTAAATCGTTGACTGCAAATGCCCAAGGCTCACTAGTTGAAAGCTGATCAGGAATTTCCTGTACTACCCAGCGCTCCTTCGGGATATCCGCTGGATTGGTGCTGATATCAGATGAAGACAAAGATGCCGAAGGATCTGGAGTAGCAGCCGCAGAACTTGGAACTGTTGTAATGGTTCTTGTAATTGCATCACTAATATTCGGATACCTTTGGTCTAATTCAGCTTGCAACAAATGGTTTGCATAATTTGAAAGCACATTTCCAATAAACAGCGAGTACCACCATATCGGACAAGAATCTGAGTCCTCCTTTTCTTTCATTTTTGAAATAACAGATTCGGTTAATGATGGTGGTGCATGGATCATATACACAAGCGTAGTAGGTTTTAACTCTTGTCCCTCGTTATGTGTATCATTGTACTCTGATTCAGATTCAACATTCATATCAAGATGCTTAAATAATTCAAGATCGTCCTTGGCTATCACTGGATCCCAGACTGAAATCTTGGAACTACTGACGGTAAGGTATTCAGCGATAAGCTGGAGTAATGCTAGTTGGTACATTGCGATATGACTGTCGGTTGGGGACCCTAACGCTAAACATCGGATATCTGTGATTGTATTTGTAGCAGTAGGGTCGACTTGGTTATTTGTTAATTCGTCTGTACTATCGGTAGTTGTAGTATTAGTGGGCAATTCCTTCTGTAGTTGCTGATGGTGCTGCCATTTTGATAGTACTTCTCTAATTTTATCCCATACTTTAGATCCAGTCAACTGAGTTTTAAAGGCTCCAAGTGATTGAACATGGTCGTCTAAAGTTTTTGGTTTATAAATGAATTTCTTATTTTTTCGATTTTTTTTCGCACGTTTAGAAGTGACCATCGTGAACTCATCTTCACCTTGTTGTGGTTGTTGGGCTTCTTGGTATTGTATTTTCGGTTCTTCTTGTACATCTTTTATAGTCAGATCATCGCTCACCACAGCAGTAGCCGCAGCAGAGTCCGGTGTATCTGAGCTATTCGAGACTATGCTTTTGGTTTCCCGATCATCTGTAGTGTTATGAAGACCTTTACTGTTTGGCTCTGAATTCTTGATCTCGGTTGATTTTGTACGATCCGTTTGTATAGAACTGGTCATAGTAGCATTCATGAAAGTAATGTAAAGCAAGCAAAGCTGAAGGATAGAATGAATGAAGGGTGAACAAAAAAAAAAAGGAATTTAAAAACCTATCACAGCCATAAATATACTCTAAAAAGGTTTAAAAATTCAACTTTAATATAGGAACTTTTAGTAGTTATTATGATTCCCATACATTGGCTTGATGTCACTGTAAGTTTGGAAAAAAAAAAAAAAACTCAGGGTAACAACCTTGATTGTTGTTTGTAGCAAATACTCAAAACCCAATCTCATATCAATTATCATGTACCAAGCTCAATTGGTAGTTTTTGTAATTCCTTCATATTTACTTCCAACCAGTATAAATAAATTCTCATTTACAATTCCAAATATATCAAGAGTATACTAGGATACATGAGAATAGTTATAATTAAATAAATCAATAGTAATAAATATAACAACACCAAATAATAAGAAACAACATCATATTAATAATAATGAAAAAGCAAAAGAATAAAACAAAAAATTACATTAAAATATAAACAATTTTTAACGGTTGTCATCAAGATCCCAAAATGATGGGAACTCTACTGAATTATGGTTCCCATTAACTGAGCTATTTCGATCATGATAATGGTGCTGCTTGGGATGGTTGTGCTGTTGCTGTGGTTGTTGGTCATGTTGTTGAAAATGTGATATATATGGAGATAAGTCATTCTCATTCTCATGTAATTGAAGTTGGTTTTCTGGTACTAAGCAATCATCGCCTTCATCATGCCGTTGGTGTGTTTGTGATGATGATGGTGGTGGTGGAGTATCAAAGTTGAGTGAGTAACCGTCTGGTACAACGAAATCTAGATTATGGTGACTATGAGGGTTTTGATGTTCATTGGAATCGAAATTCATGTCGTGCTCAAATTGAAATTCTTCAAATGTCTGGTCATGCGATTGTTGCTGGTGTTGGTACTGTGCCGGTAAGGGTACATCAAGGTCATTAACATTAACAGGAAAAAATGGAGATTCAGTTTCAAGTTTCTCAACTGCCTCACTGCTGGTACTACTTTCGTAATCAAAATCACCACCCTCTTCGCCATTCTCTCCAGAAGTCACTGCATTATATTGTTTCTCCTTCTCGAGCATCTCTTCTTCTTCCCGCTTAATGGCCTCTTCATTAAGTCGATCGGTATCTTGAGTATACTTGACTAATCCATTTTCATGCCCAAACAGCTTTTCAGTGTCTCCGGATAAAAACACCGTGCTCGCTCGTTCAACTGCAAGACCAGTACCACCTGCCCAGCTCTTGGACAGGCCTTGCAAAGTCTTACTCCATTTATTCAGTACCAATTTTGTTTCTTCATATTCCTTTTTAGAGGTAGACGTGATATGATGAAATAAGACAAAACTTAGCAAGGTTGAAAAATTAAGCCGAACCATAGAATGCCAAAATGACTTGAGGTGAGGATTATCAATTTCGGAAGTATACTTGACAACTCGCTGGATGATTGTGGATGCTTGTAACCGATATTTATGTAGCGTGTGCCGATCGAGGAGGTTAGTGCAACTGGGGTGCAACTTAATGCGATGCAGCAGTACAGCGATAGTAAGCTCAGCAAGATGTAAAATACCGTTTCTCTTCAATTCATTCTCTTGAATGTACGACATGTCCTTGAGTTCTGGAGGTAATTCGTCGCGCCAGAATTGCAATGCCACAAAGTATTTGTCCACCTTAGCAATGGTATTTGGTGCATCCCGGTAGCGGTCCGCGTAATTCCGTACTGAGTATAAATCCTTTAATATCCCACCCAGAATTCGTGTAAGCTTGCCAAAGTGCACAAACAAAGATGAACTGGGGTCTTCCTCTGAATATTCACCCCATGTCGAGTTTTCGTCTTGTAAAACAGAAGGCAGTCCCAGGTTGGCACTTGACCATTTCTCAACCATGAAAATCGTAGCCCATATTCGTTTTCGAAGTCGTTTTTCAGATTCGCTAATGGACCAGTTGCTACAGTCGAGATGCAAGCCTAATGTATGTGAAACAGAAATTAGCTTTGCCATGTGTAAGTTGACTGAAAATAGCGTAGCATTGTCACTCTGAATAATGTGTTTTTGTGCCAAAAGTAACAGGCCTTGCACAGTTCCTAATGTGGGGTGCTTCAAACTACGTTCTACCGCAATTGAGCATTCATCAAATAGCTTATCGTAGAGCTGGCGAGGTAGATTTTTGACACATAACTCTTCGTCGTACTTGTTCCAAATGACACTGATAGCCAGCAACCCTGAATACAAACAAATGTCAATGTTTTCGCTTCCCCTCGAGTAGTCGGCGTAAAATTTCTTTCTGTCCACAATTGGATAGGTTGGGTAGACGAGTCTAAAGAACAAACGTAGAAGTCGATCTTCTGTGCCGCGAGTTAGCTCCTTTAATCGTTCTCGCTGTTCTGCAATTTCGTCCCGGACAGCTTTGCCACGATTATCAGCGAAAGCCAAAAACTGAACCGGAAAGCTAGGATCGTCCTGCATTTGTCTAGCCGAGCAGTTAAAAAAGGAGGCGACATGATTTTCATCATATTTATAATATTGCATGAGATGTGGATCAAGATCGCCAGAGAACCCAAGGTATGCTACTGTATCATAATTTTTGGGAATAAACGAAGGAGATGAGTCTTCGACATAATTTACAGGACCTTGAAGGGCTTGTAAAGGTGGGACATCAAGGGCTCGAGGTGGTTGATTGATTTTTCGTTTTCTAAAACCATTTGTTAGCAAGGTAACAAGAAAATCTTTTACAAAAAACAAAAGCAACATTCTACCCACTTACTCTGATCTTTGAGTAGTTTTTCGGCGCTTTTTGAGATCAGGATCAGGATACAAGCACTCCTTTGAATTCTCACTGCACCAAGAACAGGACCCGTAGAGAGAAGAAGATGGTACACATTTTGCTTTCCGTTCCTGGCAGTTGAGGCAGGATTTACGGCGTTTAGCAGAAGAGGAGGGGGGAGGTGGAGGTTTAAGCTGGGAGTTCAGCCCAATTTGCTGAGTCTTTAGAGGTAACTGGACGTTTACTAGGTCAGGTTCAGCCATTAATACTGGTTGTGGTGCGAGCTTAAAAGTACAAGGGGAATGGGAAATTATTAATGGATGGAATTTTAGCTCTTTGCTTCTTTCCCTTTGGTTTTCATGACAAAATAGTGTTGATTATTTTCTTTCCGCGTGATATGCACAAGCAGCCAAACAGTTGATGTCTGGCAACGGACTGCGAAAGGCGATGAAAGTCGTAGGGGGGATGGTTGTTAGTATTATAGGAGTTGTGGCATAAGAGAAGAAAAAGCAGTGATAAACTTTTTATTTTTATTTACCTCGCACAAATTATTATTTAGGACCAACCCAATACTAGTAAGTCACATGACAATAAAAAAAAAAGTAGGTAGAGGTCAAGTGGCCGCAACGAATACTAAAAAGGCAATTTAGTTCCGTATTTAACAGAGTTTACAGAATGGATAAAAGGAGCTCGGTGGACATGTAATAATAAAATCAGTTCCATTTATACCCTGTTTTAATTGTATGGTTTGGGGTACATGGGGAAGGAAGGTTTAGTGGGATGGAGCGTTTCACATAAGGAAAAGGGCACACAAAATAAATCTGGGGATTTAATTAAACTACATGTACGATTTTGAGATCATGTGAGAACATGGGTTAGGTTATCATTAACGGGTATCGTTTTATTGGAATATCGTAAAATAGATGAGTAATCGTTGTAGTGGATGTTTTTGCATTTGCACGTGTTTTCAGCCGTTTGTTAGTTCAATTAATATGATGATTGGCAATTAACTTGGTGATGCCGTAGTTCTGGTAAGGCAAAATCAATCAGTTTGCATCTCTCCATGTGAGTAGTGAGCGGCAGTGGATGAGAGAATTAACAAACAAAGAGAAAAGTCAAAAGCTCACTATTCTTTTAGAAATCATTCAACACATTATCCAAATTCAAAATCATTTATATATATATATATATATTGTATACTAGTTTCATTTTATTTTGCTTTGTTTTTTAAACTCCAGGTCGTCATCACATTCAGATTTTAACTTTTGCTGCTTCAGTCTGACTACTCCATCCCAAGAGCCGCCTTAGTCATTGCTAGATCTTCCTGAGAAACCATAACCACTCCCGTTTTGGCTGTAGACAGATATATCACCTGCATCATGGGCGTTGCGGCTGTGGGTCGTTTTGATAGCAGCTTGGACACTACTCCTGCTATAATGCCAGTAGAGGTTTCAGGCAAATCGCGAAGATCAATTAAAATTGGAATTAGAAAATCGGTAACTGAGCCTATTAAGAGTTCGCTAGGAAATGTAGAAACCAGGTCTTGGCTTAATATGAATGATACTTCAGACGTACCTGTAAAAGTGACGGAGAAGTAGTTGGACGGGTTGAGTAAGAGATGAATGATTCTAAGGTGCAACAAGGCTTGTGAAGAGGAGGAAGAGTAATTACTGGTGGAGGAGTTTCCATGGGTACGAGCGCCAGTGAGTAATAGTTTTGGGGTTGGATCCATGACAGGGCGTATTTTGTCTATAATCAAAGCGTCAAAGGGCTTGTTTTCGCCTTTGGAGTCGATGGATGCAAGTAGTTGTGGGGAAAGAGGTTCAGGCTGGTCTTCTAATAGTTTCTGGTGCAAATCTTCCAGAGTATTGATGTAGGAGTTCACATTTGAGGAAAAGACGAAACCACGAGACTCTAGGACCTCTGACACTTTAGCGTGGGCCAGCAGAGGGACGAGGACGTAGTCTGAAAAATATGTGGGAATGAAAAATATGGGAATTCCAGCGGCCGCAAGGGGAGCAGAAATGTCCAAGAGACTCGAGCCGCTATCTAAGCCGACGTCATCTACTTGAATTGCCAGGTATTGATCTTTTAAAACAGTTGGCGCTGATGGTTCAGTAATTTTGGCAGACAGTTCCAGCGTAGTACCAAACAATAGGTCAACCAGTTCAGTTGGGCAAATGACAGAGCAGTCCACTGGAGTAAAAGAAACATTAATGAACTGCTTGAGGGCGTCTATCTTGTGAGAAACAGAAATGTCTAGGAGGTCTTCTTGGGTGAGGTTAATGTTTGTGTTTGAGTTATCGTCGATAGACCTTACAGAGAGTCTTTTTTGGTGTGATTTAGTAAAAGCGAGATCATGGGAGGACGAGTTGCTGCTTCGCCTACTGCTAATGGTGGAGGAAACACCACTCCCACTTCCACTGGCTGCGCTAAAAGGAGTGCCTATAGTGCTTGTAGTTGGTTCATGGTCCAAGGGGATTGAAAAGTGTTCATGTTTTGATAAATCTGAAGCTGAGGCAGATGTTGACTTTAGTTGCCTGTATTCATCTTCCCAAGCGTTTGTTACGAGTTTAACAATTGCGTGAAAGAAGAGTTGATGGTGTTGTGGGGGTATTGAAAGGATGCTGAGGGGAGTGTAGAAAAGTTGGATTTCGGAGGACATTTTGAGGGAAGAGGGGAATGAATGAGAGAGTGAAGGGTGGAGAGTGAAATTGTTAAGAAGAAGGTAAGGAGGAGGAGGAGGAGGAGGAGAGGATGATATATGGGCAGAGAATTGGATTAGCAGGGTGAAATAAATGAAATAAAATAATAAAATAATATGAATTCATGTGGATATAAAATAATAAATAAATTGGGACAAAAATATTTATAAAAAAAATGTAAAAAAATAAAAAATAAAAAATAAAAAATAAAAAAATTGGTTATGAGGTGATTGACTGACTGCCTGACTGATTCTGGGCCATGCATCTCGAATTGCCTAATGAAAAATAAAGTTGTTATGTCATCCTGAAATTAATGTACAGTCAGCAGGCGAATAGTGAAACACACGCCCTGGCTGTCTGACTGTCCGCTGCCTTCAACTTTGAATGAAGGAAGATGAATATTGATTAGATATTGACGGGATTGATGAAAATAGACATGGAATTAGTTTAATGGGTCTTGTACAAAGATTATCATGGCTAGTTGCTGATATTATATGTGTAAACTGATGGTGGGAAATGGAATTGGGGCTTAAATTTTTGTTTAATCATTGACGAAGAGTCATTGAATGAATGAATGAATAAATGAATAAATAGACCCAACGGCAAGTGAAAAGTTACCGCCTTTACATAAGAGCAAAATTTGACTAGTAATTTAAGAGGTATTAATATACAGATACCAAAATACCTCTCTGATTGATGAGACCCCAATTGAAGTGGAAGGATTAATTGAAATGAGTAACAGGGTATATCGGCAAATCGGCTAATTTACATATCGGTTAGCATCGGACTTGAAAGTCACGTTTTCATACTTTAGTCAGTGATTAGTTTATAGTATGGTTATTACACCCAGTCCTGAATATTTTACATGTAGAACGAAATGTAGTCATGGTGTATAGAACAGTTCTATATTTTTATTTTTTATTTTTTTCTGCTGACTTAGTGATTAATAACGGGATTGACATGAAGTGGTCAACAAGGCCAAGCCAAGACCTTGGCTAACAAAAAAAGATGAATATTGTACAAGTACAGGTTTCACGAAAGTTAACAGGGGTTGGAAGACCATATTTTTGGCTTTTGCCTCGACTTGACTTTGTTTCAATTGCAATAAACAAAAAAAAAAAAAAAGTATGACCGTTTTAAAAGGCTTGTTTTTTTGCAGCTGGTTGAATGTCCATTTGAAGGCCTTTCAAAGCCCTCTCAAAGACCTTTTCTGCCGCTTAAGACAGACCCAAAACAAACACAAAGAAGCTAACTTTTAAAGTCGAAAATAAAGCTATGTGGTTGCCCTAGCAACTCGCCATATAATTCCACTTCAGCCCCGTTTTACAGCGAAAAAACCACCCAAAAATACCAAAAAGCCTTTGGCTAAGTTTACTAAGTTTACTGCGTTTACTGCGTTTACAGAGTTACCGATACTCTGTTGTTTTCTCTGTGTCCATGCCAGATTTCACTTTATTTTTCTTATTCTTGTTATGGTGAAATTTCTCTAACTCACACACTTCCTCCTCCTTCATTTTCTCTCTCGTTTTTTTTTTTATCACTTTACTTGTTCTTTTGTTCTAATTTTAACTTCCCTTTAAAGAGGGTTCATTATAACACACTCTCTTTTCTAGACATTTTTGTTTTTTCCCTTCTCTCTCTTTTATTTCTTTCTCCGTTTCACCTTACATACTCTCTCTCTATTTACAATGAAACTACAGTTGCTACCCTCCAGTTCACTCGCTCCACTGCTGGTAGCTACAATCTTAGCTCCCTTGGCAGTCAGTGCCTTGGATATGGACTTCACTAGCACTTCGTCTATAAACAGTGGCTTGGCTCTTCTTGCCAAGGGTCTTATGGACTATTACAACGGAAACGATACCGGTCAAACCCCTGGCATGTTCAGTTCCCCATACTACTGGTGGGAAGCAGGCGCAGCTTGGAACTCTATGCTTGACTACTGGTACTACACCGGAGATGACACTTACAACGACCTGCTCAAAACGAGTTTGTTGTATCAAGTAGGAGAAGGTTGGAACTATATGCCGTCCAACCAAACCACCACAGAGGGAAATGATGATCAAGGATTTTGGGGTGTCACCGTCATGGCTGCTGCTGAAAAGAACTTTTCCAATCCTGGTGATGATCAGCCACAGTGGCTATACCTTGCTCAGGCCGTGTTTAATACCATGGCAGCTAGATGGGATAATCAACACTGTGGTGGTGGACTCAGATGGCAGATTTACACCTGGAACAACGGTTACAACTACAAAAATACTGTATCAAATGGATGCCTCTTTATGTTAGGAGCTAGGTTGGCTAGGTATACTAAGAATGAGACTTACGCAGAATGGGCTGAAAAGACCTGGGACTGGATTGAAACACACCAGTTTATCAACCAAGACGGTGACTCCTGGCCAGTATACGACGGAGGATCTATTGAATCTAACTGTTCGGAAATCGTCAAGTTAGAATGGAGTTACAATTCGGGACTTTTCATGGCTGGCTCTGCGTTTATGTACAACCACACAAACGACACGAAATGGCTTAATCGTGCAAATCACATTTGGCAGCGATCCAAGGTATTTTTTGACACCAACACCATTATGTACGAAGCAGCATGTCAACCCACGAACCAGTGCAATAACGATCAACGTTGTTTCAAGGGCATCTTTTCCCGGTTCCTAGGTCTTACATGTCTTATGGCACCTACTTTAAACTCTGAGATCCAAGAGTACCTTGCATCCACCACCCCTGGTGTGTTGTCTTCTTGCTCAGGTGGTTCAGACGGCCATACTTGTGGTTTAGACTGGACCCTAGGTAAATGGGATGGCCTCTATGGATTAGGAGAGCAAATGAGCGCTATTGAGGCATTACAAAACAGATTAATTTGGACCAAACCACCGCCATTAAGTGCTGAGACAGGTGCTACTTCCACAGGTAACGGATCTGCAGGAGCCGGCACCTCGACAGATTTGACACACAAGCGTTTGGATATCCAGACCAAGGATAAGGCTGGTGCAGCTATCATAACGACAATATTGGTTATTATATTTTTGGTCAGTGCATGGTGGATGATTGTCTAATGAAAAAAACGAGGACTTTTCAATAAGGTCGTTGTTTTCTGTAATGTTTTTATTATTTTTACTATTTTTATTATTATTATTTTTACTATTTCGTTTGAATGTTTTACTACTTTATACGTATCATGTTTGATCAAATATTCATGAAAGCACATATCAAGAAAAAATCACATTATTTATAAGAAATCATTAACCAATATTGAATAGATGTTGTAGAATATTATTTCTTTTCTTTTACTTTATATTACAGGTTTATGGTACAGACAGGCTTTTAGTCTTTAACAGTAGTGGAGGAATAAAGATGATGCTTATTTCGTAGTCTATGCGCTTAACATCCATAATTCAAACAAAACACAACCTCTCTACTAACCACTTGAAATTTAAAATTTTTCAATGTATGGTAGCATACATGGCATAACTGAAAACAATAATGGAAAAAAAAAAGCATCAAATTCAAAAGAGTAAATCTTTTTGTTCTATTGGTTTTAAATTCAAAAACTTTTTTATCATCATTGAAGAAACATGAAAAAAAAGGGACTTTCTTATTCTATACAACTTCATCATTCAAACAACTTCATTATAAACTCAAAAAAAATACAAAAAACCAAGACAAAAACGGAAGAAGAAAAAAATAATAAAAATAATAAAAGTATGAAAGAAGAACAAAAAAAAAAGCTTTTTAGGTTTAATATTTTATACCTTTTTCATAATTCTCATTTTCATTCTTGGTTTTTGTAATAAGGTTAATCCTAATCAATGCAAGAAAAAAAATTCAATTCAATTCAATTCATCAATTAAAATATCACCAACTTAATACTTTTCAATAATTTCAGAAACAGCAGCAACTCGGCTCTCCTTGTTACCAAAGGTATTTTTACCTCTAAACATCCAGTAAATCACCAAATAAAGCGAGTATCCTACCAAAATGACTGAAATATAATTCATAGTATTGGCAGTAGCAGGCATGGAGAATGGTAGTGAATAGAAGACAACGGCGAAAACAGTCCAAACTACTGTAATGATATTGGCAACAAATCCAAGTTTACCGAGCCAAAAGGGTCCATGGCGAATGTTATCACGGCCCTTCATCAGCACACAAACAACAGGGATAGCGTAGGAAAGAAGTAAGAATGTAATAGTACCGACTACCATTGAATTGTAGCCAGTGGTGGAGGCCATGTATAAGCAACCGCAAATAGCGACCCAGCAGCAGGACATGGCATGTGCGTTGAAGGGAACACCCAATTTATGGTTGACCTTAGACCAAATGTGAGAACCAGGAAGACCATTGTCACGGCTGTAAGACCAGCACAGACGGGACATCCAAGTCTGACCTGAAATATTGCATCCCCAGGCAGTCAACAAGAACATGGTCATAAGGAACATGACACCACCTCTGTTCTTTACAGCCTGGTTGATAATATCAAGAATGGGAACACCGGTGTTTGAGGTCATGATGTCGTCAAAGTTTTGGATACTGAAAAACATGGCAATGACATAAGTGAACGAGGTGATGAAACCAATAGCAACAGTACCCATGATGGCAATAGGGATTTTACGTTCAGGCTCTTCAGCTTCTTCAGCCATATGGGTTGCACAGTCAAGACATGAGAAACACCAATTAGGATTAATAAGACCTGTAATGAAAGCAATAGCAGATGAGGACCAACCAGTTTGGTTATCAAACTGAACAAATACAAAGTGAGGAGTCTGGTAGCTTCCAGATGAGCATGCCAGAACAGTAATTGTAATAACAAAGTAAGAAGCCAATGAAATGTAAAGAGCAGCTTTGGCAATAGAAGGTAATGCCTTACCATAACAGTTGAATAAAAAGGTGATAAAGTTGGTTAACTGGAAGGTAACAAACACCATCCATTTTTCAACAACAAAATCAGGGCCAGCGTTAAGAGCGTACATGCCACAGATGGTTTGAGCAATAGAAACGGAAACAGAGGCTGATGAAAAAACTGAACCAGCCCAAGCCAAACCACCACACATGTAAGCCAAAAAACGGGAAGATTTTTTAGGTGCTAGTTCCAGGGTCCAAAAGTACTGACCACCTGAATTTGGGTATCCTGATACCAGTTCAGAAAGTGTAATTCCAATAAACGTAGAGACAAAAGCAATAATCGAAATTCCGTAAACAATCATCAGAGGTCCACCAGAAGAGATGGAAGTAATGAGAGATGCTGAAATTCCAAACCACGAGTTTGTAAGACCAAATCCAATACCCAGTAAGGAGAAGACTGAAAAGTTACGTCTTAGTTCGGGTTTGTAACCCATTTCTGCCAGTTGAAGATCATCGATATTGATTTCACGAACGCTTGTAGTTGAATAGTTGGATCTGGTTCCCTTGAGCTTAGCAGAAGCAGAAGACAGCGTTTTGTGAATTCCAGTTTCGATGCCGCCCGACTTGGACGATGATGAAGCTACTTTTTCTAAAGACATTGTTGAAAGGCGATAGAAAAAAAGAGGTTAAATGTAAGAAAGGAGGGGGGGTGTGAGTGTAAGTTGAAGACAGTAGAGAAGAAAGAAAGAAAAAAGTTTTGAAAAAAATCAAGGGAAATGTGGAGGTTTAAATAAGAATGGAGAAGAACTAATCGGCATCCATGATTGAATCGTGAATAATAAAATAATAATAATAAAATGTATCTTTGAAAATACTGAAAAATTAAAAAATAAAATAATAGTAATAATCAAAAAAAATTAAATTAAGAGGCTTCTTTTTTTGATTCTTTTTTTTTTTTTTTTGTTTTCTACTGTGAAACTAATCAGTATCAAGTTTAACTGGCTGTACAGAAAGAACAGAAAGTGGATTTCCAAGAGTGACAGATACTATGTAGATTAGATTGTCATAGAAGTAGAAGATGATGATGATGAAGGCAATGATGAGAAAGGAACACTAGGGCAGAATTCTAATAGCAGAATTCTAATAGCATAAAAGGATATTTGATACTTGAATAGGAAATAAAAAGCCTGCTCTTTGCTTCCATGAATAAGGTATCAAATGGAGGCCGTCATTAAGCCAGTCAAAAATAATAATAAATAAAAAAAAAGAAAAGCAATCAACACAGTCCAACATTAACATAATAATAACAAGTAACGAAAGGATAGATTCAGCAAAAGAAGACAGGTTTGTGGTTATCAACAAACCAGATGAAATTCTTATGGCTCTTATTAGGATAATGATTATGTAAATGTGTAAATGATGATGATAACCCACGCGATTACAGATTGCTGTAGTTTGTTGTAGTTTGGGGGGTTGTTTACGGATAATTAAAGTATGACCTTGATTTAGACCAATAATACGTACGTATTGGCAGTTAAGCTTTTTTTAAGGTTATCAACATGTATTGTGTAAGCAAAACAACTCTAGAAAATTTTTTGAAAAGTGGTTGACTAAGAAGTTAGTCAGGAGGGATAGTTTTGTCGATTGATAAGGACGAACAACGGAACGCCGTAAAGCGTAAAGAGAGTGGATTTTTCAGTTGATCGGATAAAGTGCAACAAATGAAAATGAAAACAAAACGATCAAGTAACTGAAGAATAGACTCTCTGCTGATGGTTAATGGTTGGCAGCAGTAGTGGCTGTAACTGTAACTGTGGCGGTGGCTGTGACAGCTGCTACTGTGATAAATCATAACAAGCCAGTAACCATAGAAGATTTTGACTTGTCCAACTCCTTTAAAGTGTCAGTATTATTATTATTCTAACGCCTATCATCAGTCTATTAAAGACTTTTAGTACCCTCTCAAGAGCCTAAATGTATGGTAAATCCTGCGTGGAATACCTGAGTGAATATTAAAAAACCCGTGTTATAATACTCATTATAAGGATGTTTTACATGGAACATATCTTGAAATACGTAATGCAACTATCGTGAATCCTTATCGATAGGCTTCTTTACCACATTAGCTAGTATTTGACGACTATTTTCTTATCCAGTTTCATAAATTAAAACCCCTCCCTCTTTCTTCTTGGAGTACTGATAGGATATTCTTTCAGTATTGTCTAATCTAAGTAGTTATTTTCCTCTTGTCTTGTTTTATAATTTTACTTTATTTATCCATTGAGACTTGTCAATCAATTCTACCGGGATAATACCAACTGCTGACATGCACTTTTTGTCTATTGAATTACCCCATTGATCTGTTTTATTTGCTAAACAATACGAGCGGATATCGAATTCCTTCAATGATAATGATTGATGATTATGCTGATAATAAACAACATTATGGGATAATGATTCCTAATTCAATTCAACTGATTTGTTCTTTAGGAAAGTTAATGAATTTCATCTATAATGAATCAAATGGATAGTTGATATATATTAAAGTCTATTTCCCTCTCTTAATTTATTTGTTCGTCATCTACTAACTGTCAAAAATTTTGTTCATTTTGACACATACAAATCGATGCTCCTCTTATAAGACAGCTAAATGAATACTTCACATACTTGGTCATCAAAATTATAAAATCATTTCAATAGAATTTTTCTCGTCCAATAACATCTAGCCATTATTTCTAAAATTACTTGGATCTCCTAACCCAGGGGCAAAAACCAACACTCAACCAATAAAATCCACTTTGTTCCTGTTTGTCATTGTTTTAGTGTTTGGGTTTAAAAATTTTCAGTATTCTAACCAATAGATTTAAAGCTAAACATAATCAGAGCAATGATTGGCTTATTTTATTCCGAGTCTCGGTACTAGTCGATGCATTACCCTAGCCCAATGCTTAATACCAAGTCATGTTGTCCATAATAAAATCAAAACAACAACACATTTGTGTTATTATTAATTATTTAGTTTTTTTTAACTATGCGTTGGGCTGTGTTTAATACGCGCATTAAGAATATACTGTATTCAACTGGTCAAACCGAGTTCTAACGAGTCACACATTAACTAATAGTAACTAATAGTAACTAATAGTGACTTATATGAAATACAAGAAAAAATAATTAAAATTAAAAAAGAACCTGGGGGTTATAAAGAACTTGAATTCTACTCTCTTCCTTCTTCCTTATTTTTATTAACTTCCCTCTTCTATTAAACTTCTTCTTCACTTTACTTCATTTATTCATTTAATAATAACTCAATTATTTCTAAACTCACACTCAACTTCAATATGAGACCTTCTAACGTTCAACTCGCACTTGCTCGCTCTACAAAGCGATTTATACAAACCGCTCAACAACCTCTTGGAGCCGGTTCTTTGAACCCCATGCTTTTCAACATGAAATCCCTTAATAACAATACTTCTACTACTCCTTCTTCTTCGGATCTTGGAGCAGCTGGTAAATGGACCACTTACTCGTTGCCTCAATCTAAACCCGCCATGGCACCTACACAACTTAAGACAGCTTCACCACTTAAGATCTCTACACCCTTTACACCTTCTACTACAACCACCACTACTACAGCCACACCTAAATCTCATACACTGGCCACTCCACGCCGGAAACTGCGACCCCGCAAAGCTGCCATCAACCTCACCCCTACTGCCGTCGCCCACCTTCGTCATTTACTTGACCAACCTTTACCCCAACTAATCCGCATTGGTGTCAAGAATAAAGGTTGCTCGGGTTTAACATACCATCTTGAATATGTACAAAAACCTGGTCAGTTTGATGAGCAGGTAGCACAAGATGGTGTTAAGGTGTTGATTGATTCTAAGGCTTTGCTCAGCATTTTGGGCTCGGAAATGGATTGGGTGGATGATAAATTGTCTTCGAGATTTGTGTTCAATAACCCAAACAGTAAAGGTCAATGTGGATGTGGTGAATCTTTCATGGTTTAAACAAGAACAATGACTGCCACACATGAACCACATTATATTTCTTAAGACATCTTGCACAGTAAGTGAATCTTACTTGATAGACTAGAACTGCATTTATCATATTATCATTATCATTATCATCATCATCATCATCATCATCATCATTTTATTCATAACATATATCATTTATTATTTATTTTCATGGTTAATTTTACTTTATATATAATAAAAAAAAAAATATTTTTTTATTCCTATTTTTATTCCTATTGTATTGATATATGTATCTTTTAAATTTTTTTTCCTACATTCATTCTTTCGTTCGTTCTCCATCTCATAAGCTTGTCATTCATTCACATGCTAATCATAAGCTTTTCATTCTATCCTATCTTATACATTCATACCGTTACTCCCGATGATGACATCCAAGGTATTAGGACATCACTACATCTGCTCCGCCTTCATCCATATTCAAAGACTCCTCATCCTCTTCTTCCTCATATTCATCCATTTCATATGGATCATAGTCAAAATCAAGAACCTCAATGAAAGTTCGGTCGTTGCGTTGCACAGCTGCTACACACCTTCTTTGATCAAACCGAACTTGCCAAATACGTGTCAACCCATCTAACAAGTCCTGGACAAGCTTGCCTGTTCGAATATTCCACAACTTGAGTGTGCGCTCGGATCCTGATACAACCTTATATTCATCATGTTGGAAACACGTAATAGCACCTTGATGACCCTCTAATTTGTGCAAAAAGTTGCCGTTATCTGGGTCCCATACTCTCAATGTCGAGTCTGCAGCAGCAGAAACCAGTGTTGTACGGTTAAGATCCAGTAAACCCACAAGAGAAGTATGTCCCTCAAGAGTATATAAAAGTGTTCCTGTCTCCAATGACCACACTTTGACAAACCAATCCATCGACCCGGAGATACATCTGTTGCGCTTATAGTCAAGTACTGCGGAGTATACTCGTTGTGCATGCCCAGTAAGAACCCATCGACATTCACCAGTATCAATATTCCAAACTCGCACAGTAGTATCGTAACTACCTGATACTACCGTATTACCATGCCCTGATAATGCTCGGACACTGCTAGCATGACCTTGCAGAGATCGCAGAAAATAGGCGCCCCCATTATCAGGACCAGCGGCATCTAATTGTTCATCCGTGATATGATCCGGAACCTCAGGAGGAAGCTTCCATACTCGCAGTGTGGCATCTCGAGAACCCGTAATAATAACTGGAAACCTCGGTGCCATAATTGGGGCATTAGTTGCAGGGTCTACTCCAACTTTAACTGGAAGTAGAACTTCCAAGCATCGCACTGTAGACGTATGGCCAGTAAAACAGTGCGTACATTTGCCTCGTTTGATATCCCATACTCGAACAGATCTGTCAGTAGATCCTGAAACCAGAGAGTTTCCTACATACTGTAGTGCCCATACACCTCCATCATGACCTTCCAACTTATTGCGTCTCCGACCTGTTTGCGAATCATACACTGTGATTGAGTGGTCATCAGATCCCGTAATGATTTTCTCGTCGTCAAATTGAAGACACGTAACAACATCGTTGCCATTGCCTTCGATAGTTAATGGATGCGGCTTGTAGTTTGATTCCATCCAGTTTCGGTTGATTATCAGATATTTGCGCCTGTAAATGGCTTTGTAAATATTTATCGGAGGGGCATTAACATCGTTAAACTTTTTCTTGATCTTTTTAGCCTTGACATTACCCCACGATGTGTAGTCCCATTCTTGGGTCTGGGCCCGTCGTACCTCCTCCTCATCTATAGTGAACTCGTCTTCAATAAGACGGTTTTTCCAAATTGTCTCCGATGAATCCACAATGTTGCGCCATGCTCTAGATACTTGACTCGCAGCACACAGGGTCTTGAAGTCAAAAAGTTTTAAAATATCATGAACCAGCTCAATAGGTAACAGAGTGAGAAAGTCACACCGTAGGGATGGCACAATATTTCCAGCCATCATAGACAGAGAGCTCCGGTCAGTGACACTAAGAAGTTTAGCAAGTAGTGCTCGCTGAATTTCAGAAGGGAGCGATTCATAAGAGGAAATAACCTTGGAAAAACTTTGCAACGTTTGCTGAGATGAGTATTGAAGGTCATCTTCTTCCCCACTGGAAGAATTGGCAGGTGACGGTAGTGGCACTGGAGATCCATCCTCGGCAGCTTCCTCTACTGGGATTTCACGTTCATTGTCGGAACACTCCAGAGGAGCCGTAGTCGGTTTAGCAAAGGCTGCACCTGCGACTGGTGGATGGTCTTGCTGACGGCGTTTATGAGAGTTTTGTTCCAATACATAGAAGGAGGCCGAGTTGCGAACGTCCGCGGCTAGAAGGGTTGGGGAAGATGACCGTTTCAATAAGTTCACAGTCGTGGAAGGGACTGAACTCGAGGATGCTGGCAAATGCGAAAGAGGAACAGTTTGATGAGATGAGGAAGTTACAAAGTTCAGAGGTGACTCTGCAGCTTCTATGCGAACCGTCGAGCCATTCTCATGGTATCTAAACTTCTGACTTCCACGGCTAAAGTAAAACTCTTTGAGATAATCAGGAGTCTCTAAGGAGTATAATGGATACAAACGGTTCCGTATTGATGTATCAAGATTGTGAATTTTGTGAGGTGTAGGGAGAACTAAGGATGCAGAGGTAGGAGATTGTTTAAAAGTAGTGCTGGAGGTGTCAGAAAGAATGCTAGTCCGCAAAGAGGGACGGCTAACCCCATCAGAAAGACAAATGGGTTTCGTAGACCGATGAGGAAGTAGAGATATAAGAGGTAGAGATGTTGTTGATGATGATGGAGTCAAAGTTGATGAGATGTCGTTTGTATTGTTTTGGTCTCCAGAGGGGAGATTGTGATGCGACATGATTATTTTAACCGTAGTGTTTCAAATGGTATCAAGTAAAGGAATCTAGAAAAGAAGAATAAAAAAGAAGTCAAGGCAGATATAGCGTGAAGACAGGGCCGTCACCAGTGAAGTACACCGCAAGGCATGAAGTTGAAAACGTTCAGGTGAGAAAACTAGACAAGACAAACACCTTGCAAAGTCAACCAAAAAGTAAAAATAATTAGAGTAAACCGACCAATATAATGCTGATGATAACCAAGGATGATGAAACAGGAAAGTGGAAAGTTCTGTGAAGGATATATAGATATTAAGAGGAAGAGGAAGAAGAAAGAAAAAAAAACAAAAGGGAGAAAGGAGAAAATGCAAGAAATTCCAATTTGAAAAGGCACCACAAGAGGGTTGTAGCGCAGGCGATTTTTCTTGCAAAAGAAAAATAAAAAAATGAAAAAATAAAAAACAGTTTCAAAGAAAGAATTCAGATATAAAATTTAAATAAAATATATATTCTCAGGGAAAAAAAATACTCTGAAATTTTGGACCTAGATCGCTCAACTGACCTCATTAAGACTTTATAAAAATTAGACCGTGATCGAGGTGGAGTAAACAGAAATGAAGGCACAAGATTGGAGGTGACAAAGGGTGGTAAGGTTCTACATACCACCTAACCCAAAGGCACACTGGATCATGACTGAACAATGAGAATTTAACGGTATTAGTATGTAATTTTGAAAAATTTACAGCATTTGACTGACCTGGAAAGTTGTATAATACTACCCTTGATCAACTCCCTAACGCCAGCATGCAAGAAAAATAAAACCGTTACCGCTTAGACCAATCCGAGGACGTCACCGCTTAGCAATGCTTAAGGCACACAAACGTTGAACCACGCTCATGGGCCTTTATGGACAACAAATAGCACCCCTGATATTTCATTTTGTATCAACTATGAAGTAGGCCTATATTTCAGTAGAGAATTCTATATGGGTAACTAGATCTACTGTTTTCGTTTATATGTTGACCGAACTGTGATGACAAATTTCACGCGTTTGGTATAAATTATTTTTCGTTCTAATTCCTAGAATCCTAACCATAACAAAATGGAAAACACGACTCCAACTGAATTCATACCTCCTTCTGTTCCTACGAAAGCTTCATATATATCCAGCACGTATCACTCCCCAATTCCATCATCTATTGTGCAGGATCTATCAAAGCCATGTATTTTGGGCGTTGATGAAGCTGGTCGAGGACCTGTAATTGGTATATTTCACTCTACAATATAGATCCTTGTTATACATTTCTAACACGAACAGGCCCTATGGTGTATGCGGTAGCATATTGCCGAGAAGACTATAAAGAACCTCTTGCGCAACAAGGGTTTGATGACTCCAAGGTCTTATCACATGTAGTTCGTTCAAACCTTCTTGAAAGAATGTGTACAAATGAGGAAGCTACTGCCAATATTGGATGGGGAATCCATTCACTGAGCGCTCAAGACATTTCTAGTGGTATGCTACGACCCAAGGGACTTGGATATAACCTGAATAGCCAGGCGCATGATACCACCATTACGCTGATCCAGCAGGTATTGGACCAAGGAGTGAGCCTATCTCATGTATACGTCGACACTGTAGGACCTCCAGTTTCCTATCAAGCTAAATTATCTCGTAGGTTCCCTGGAATAGCCTTCACTGTGGCGAAAAAGGCTGATTCTATTTACCCTATAGTATCTGCAGCTTCCATCTGCGCAAAAGTGACGCGTGACGCTGTTATCAGACTTCATGATGAATCAGAGGGAAAATGGGGATCGGGGTATCCTTCAGATAGTAAAACGAGCACTTGGTTGAGAAGTTCAGTCCACCCTGTGTTTGGATGGACTGGCCAGATACGATTTTCATGGCAAACAGTGAACGATGTCCTAAATAAACAAGCTTGCCCTGAAGTCGAGTGGGCAGATGATTACGACCAGAGCAGCTACACAGTGTCCGACTACTTCAGCAAATGTACCAGCAATTCCAGTGATAGCATTAAAGAGCTTCCTGTTAGCACTGCTTGGTATGGAACATCTTGTTCTAACTGGTAAATTGGCTGGTGCAACCACTAGGCCCCTCTTTGTAGCCCTAACCACCATCAGTTTAAGAAACATCAGGGAATGCGCAAATGGGCCTTAGACTTGTCTTCTCATTTTTCTATTTACTTTTTTAAAGCATTTTTAAACCTTCAACAAAACCTCTTTTTTTTTTGGCTGATTGCCTGTGGTTTGTGTATTTTATTTGCTGTTGCAATTATGTCCACTATTGCTGTTTTATCTCAAAGAGCTTTTGCTCGCTCCTTTGTGAGACAATCCTCTTTGTAAGTTATACTTGATTTTCTCCGTTCAGGATATCAATTAGCAGTTGCCCTACTTGATTCTAGAAACACTTGAAATGAGGTCCTCAATGCTATAAACTACTGGTGATGGTCCTGATTCAATCTGTGCTGTATGCTTCGGTGTCTTGCCTGAGGACAAGGCGTTCTCATTGTATCATTCAATATTATGAGCTTATTAAAGGCACACCCTTGCTCTACATCGTGAACCAAGAATATACAGTGTAGTATTTCCAAAGAATATTTACACTAGCACCTTTAGTTTTCTAGTGGAAATAATGACCCATCATAAAACACGATCTGCATTAAGACTTTTATTAATATCTTTATAGTCGAAGCCTTAGGATTTCACCCAGTCTGATCCGCTTGTATGCGTCTAAGTGTATGTTCACACCCAATGCCATTCTATTTAATACTTACATGTTTAGCCTACCCTTCACACACGGTTATTGGTATGCCGGCACTCTCGCCGACTATGACCCAAGGAAATGTTGGTGCTTGGCAAAAGGCTGTCGGGGACCAACTTTCCCCAGGTGAAGTTCTTGTTGAAATTGAGACCGACAAGGCTCAGATGGATTTTGAGTTTCAAGAAGATGGCTACTTAGCCAAGATCCTTGTTGAACAGGGAAGTAAAGATGTTCCTGTAGGTAAACCCATCGGTGTTTATGTAGAGGAAGAGGCAGACGTTGCTGCTTTTGCGGATTTCACTGCTGATGATGCTGGTGCTGCCCCCTCAGCCCCAAAAGAGGAGGCTTCCAAAGAAGCACCCAAAGAGACTTCTAAAGAAGAGCCTAAGCCTGCTGAAGAAACGACAACGCCTACTCCTTCTAAGTCCAGTGAATCTACTTCTGGTGACAGCAGAATTAGAGCTTCCCCCATTGCCAAGCAAATAGCTCTTGAGCAAGGAATTCCACTTAAGGATATTAAGGGCACAGGACCTGATGGCAGAATTATCAAGCGTGACGTTGAAAACTACAAGCCTGCTTCAGCTCCGGCCTCAGCTCCTGCTTCTGCCACTAGTGCTTCTCCTGCAGCTGTTCCAGCTTCGGCTGCTTATGAAGATATTCCTATTTCTCAGATGCGCAAGACGATAGCTAGCCGTCTGCAGTCCTCGAAGATTAACTCCCCTCATTACGTTATATCTTCTACCGTTTCAGTTTCCAAATTGCTAAAATTACGCGCTTCCTTGAATGCAGCATCTGATGGCTCATACAAACTTTCTGTTAACGATCTTTTGATGAAAGCAATGGCTATTGCCAATGTCAAGGTTCCTCAGGTCAATACTTCATGGCTTGATGCCGAAGGTGTTTTGCGTCAGTACAAGGATGTAGATATTTCTGTTGCAGTTGCGACTCCTACTGGACTCATCACGCCAGTTGTCAAAGCTGTCAATCAGAAGGGACTGGCAACTATTTCCAACGAAATCAAGGCACTCGGTAAACGTGCACGAGAAGGAAAGCTTTTGCCTGAGGAATATCAAGGTGGCACAGTGACCATTTCAAACTTGGGCATGAACCCTGCCGTTTCCTTCTTTACTGCGATCATTAATCCCCCACAATCGGCCATCCTCGCTGTTGGAACCACGGAGAGACGTGCCATCGAGGATTCTGAGTCTGAATCAGGTATTTCATTTGATGACGTCATCAGTGTTACCGCATCTTTTGATCACAGAGTAGTTGACGGCGCTGTAGGTGGTGAATGGATCAAGGCATTAAAGCAAGTTCTTGAGAACCCGCTGGAGATGATGCTATAAGTACAAGCATTCTTAATCTCCATTTTATTATGAAACTAAGTATGCCATTATTTATACTGATATCAACGCCAACCAATAAAAGATGATAACTTGTATATACCTTAGACCACAATTTACAATTTCATTTCATATATCTCTGATATGATTATTGATCTATCAATGATTACATCCAGGAATTCTCTGAATAAAAAATATTTACTTATGTACGAAATTTCTTCATTTACCTCCCTCTGACGTTCGATATGCTATGTATTTTAATGAGAAGTTTATAAGCAAAACTTGAAGTCCTCCAAAGTTACATTTGAAATATCAGCTCTTTGAATTTGTTGACATAGACAAAGCTGACAATTGAGCTCATGGAAGTATACTAATATATTTCAAGTACTAGTATTAAAATCAAAAGCTAGAAACCTACAACCTATCTTCCTCATTTAGACATAATCAGTTTGACAATTGCCCTACTACCTTCACCGTGAAAACTCAAAATAAATAAATAGGATTGACTTTTTAGCTCCGTTTATTCCTTAAAATTAGAATTAACCATTGACCAGAAAAAAAAGTATCAATAAATAACATAAGTGATATAACAAACAAGATATAATCGTAAAGAGGAGGAAAGTCGTTTCATTATACATCTATTAAAAGGAAGTCGTTTAGGCACCAGTCATTTCAGCGTCAGAAGCACCAGCTTTGTCCTCAGTGATCCACAATACATTGTTGCATCTATAAACCCAGTTAGCCAAAAGCATAAAATTTCACTATTCTCAAGAGTATGGCCTTACCGAATCAGAATCTCACCCAATTTCCCCTTGTTCTCGCCGTCAATATACTCAATAGCATTATCCAGCTGAAGATTCATGTAGGAATCTACTGACAAAAGACGACCCCGGTACTCGGTTTCTCCCCACTTTAGGCGGACCATAACTTGCTTGCCAGTGAGGTCTTGAAGAAAAGGCTTTGGATTTACTGGATCAAACTATTTGCGAATAAATATTAGTACAGATGTATAAACTATGCATCAATATACTCACTCCCATCGTGACTTTCTCGATTCGTTTAAATGCGGTTAGCTTTAGTTGACCACTCCTCGAATATCTTGGAGATGCTGGTTAATAAGTAGTGGTGAAATTAATTTTTGTTCGCGTTTTGTATTTATTGTTCACTTTTCGTAGGGTAAACTTATTTCTCACACTCACAAACACCCGAAATACCACAGTTCATCAATGAGTAAAGATAGAACAAAGGTATCATGGACTCCACAGAAGCTTCATGAAGAAGAGCTCCAATCACTCAAGTCTGTACGAGCCATGTTAACTTCGTTACAACTGGCCACCGAGCGTATTAGAGATGATATTGCTAGTGCTATTGACAACTACGCGGCAGTAAAAGGTAAGCATACCAAACCCATAATCTGATTATAACATGACCTACTAATAGAGTAAACATAGAGGACTCTGAAGAGTTTCAGACAATTGCGTCCAGAATCCAGTCCGATAATTAAAATTCTTTGAAATAAATATAAATGGAACTATTAGTACATACGTTCTATTTCAATGTACAAAATTTTCTTGATTCGTTAAATTTGACTAAGATGTGGGTTTTTACCTCCATCGTACTCTAGTCGAATAGCCACCCAGAGGGTATCTGCCAGGGCAATGGACATACCAAGGGCATACACCAGGGTGATGGCATAGAAAAAATTAGAATTGCCAGAACCAAGATTGATCCATAGATGATAAAATGTAGGCGCCAGGGCGGAAGAATATAAAAGAACCAGCAATACAGGGAAAGGATACTTGAGATCTACTAGGCTGTTAGTCTGAGATAAATAAAATGCTCCTGAAACTTACGTTGGAATATGGGCTTGAAAAGTGTCAGAAGAGTAAAATAGAAGCCAATATCTCCCACCTCAGGGTATGCCTTAAACACAGTACTGATGCCAACAATTATAGTCAATGCAAATAGTGGCATTCCTTTCAACCTAATGGTCATAGGTAAACTAAATATCATTGCATAGATATGAAAGACACAGGTAAAGAACGGACGGAAAAATGCGAACATTTCGGCGAAAAAATACCACCAAATTCCAATGTTAGGGGTGAGGTCAGTAAAAAAGAGGACCGTTCCAAAGGTAGACTCAAGAAAATCCCAGGATCCTACCGTAATATATGCTAGGATAAGGTAGAAACCTACATTGGCGGTGAAAATGAGACTCAGCTTGGAAGCTTGGAATGCCAATGTGCCCTTAGTCTCGGCTTGCCTTGAAAGTAAAATAAGTGGAGGGGCCAAATACACAGGGTATAGAGACAAAGTGGTAGCCAAAGCAAGTAAAGACATGGCGTATGTCGGTTTTCCTACAAAGTTAGCATGTGAGTAAGATCACAAATATAATGTTCTTACTGGAAAGACTAGCGGATATTGCAAGGAGGACAATCGCGTTCGTAAAGATGTTTGTAGATCGCGACAGAGTTGAGAGAAGAACAAACGGATTGAATAAATATATCGATGCCACGATCCAGGGAGGGAAGCTTGAACCAGACTCCTTTTTATTCAAAGCGCCAGCAATTCGATACAAAGCCAACGCGGAAACCAAATCAGTAGCTGTGTAAAGCAGGTTGACTGCAGTTATACTCGACGAAACGAAGTCACTTAAAGTCGAAAATAGGGCTAGAAATAGCGGTGACTATCACATTAGTTGTATGTAAGTTTAGACCTGAAGGACTTACCTGATGATATACTCCTCCATCGTATGGAGATACTCCATGTGAATACTGGAACAGCCCTTCAAGAACTACACACTCATTAATCCCAATGACATTTAATTTGGACCCTTTATACTCACGTCGCTTATATGATGAAACCGGAGTTGTGATCTCGACTCTACCATCTAAAACCTGAGACAGCGAGGGCACGGAGAACAAGATCATTCGTAGAGCCAATGCCCCTACAAGTACAGATGCAAATTTCGTATCCATTAAACTAAGTGGGTGGTTGAAGAGGTAAATGGAGGTGTCGGTGTAGCGAGCTTCATGTGCTGAGGCTCATAGTAAAAAAGGTTGTAGAAATAAGCTTGGTCATTTCTCCGTCAGCGAAAACTTTGGGTGATGTGGCAATTTGAGATCTTTGGATTTTTCACACCCAAATTCTAAACTTCCAAGTTCCTTCTTCTTTCACTTCTCCCACCCTATACACCTCTTCATCAAAATGTCCGCTGTTGAAATGGTATGTGCACTTAACTATCTATTTTAAATTTGTACCTTTTTCTAATTTGTTTTCACTAAGGATTTCGAAGCTGCTGAGGAGATCGATGGAGTTCGTTTCTCCTGGAATTGTCTCCCTAATACTAAGATTGAGGCCTCCCGAACTGTTGTTCCCATCTCAGCTCTTTACACTCCACTTCGTGATAAGCCTGATCTATCGGTCCTACAGTATGACCCTGTCGCCTGCCGTGCTCCTTGTCGTGCAGTTCTTAATCCTTACTGCCAGCTTGATATCCGTGCCAGAATTTGGATTTGTCCCTTCTGTTTGAGCAGAAACCCTCTACCTGCTCACTACAAAGATATTTCACAGAATGCTCTTCCCCATGAGTTGCTTCCTACTAGTACCACCATTGAGTATATCTTATCTCGTCCTGCTCAAACTCCACCAGTATTTTTGTTTGTTGTAGATACTTGCCACGATGAGGAAAACCTTCAAGCCCTGAAGGACTCTCTGATTGTTTCTCTCAGTTTGCTTCCTCCTAATGCTTTGGTTGGTCTAGTGACATTTGGCGCTATGGCTCACGTTCATGAGTTAGGTTATCCCACTTGTAACAAGTCTTATGTCTTCCGTGGAAACAAGGATTATACTACCAAGCAAGTCCAAGAAATGCTTGGCCTTAGTCCTCGCCCTCAAGGAGGTATTCCTCATCCTTCAGCAATGCCTTCAGCCTCCCGGTTTTTGCTCCCTGTTCAGAACTGTGAATTCCAACTCACCAATATTCTTGAGCAGCTGCAAAGGGACCCTTGGCCCGTGGCTTCTGATAGACGCCCTATAAGATGTAGTGGTGTTGCTTTGAGCATTGCTGTTAGTCTTCTCGAGCAGTCTTTCCCTAACACTGGTGCTCGTATCATGTTTTTCGGTGGTGGCCCTCCTACTGAAGGCCCTGGTATGGTCGTCGGTCCTGAGTTGAGAGAACCCATTCGATCTCACAACGATATTGAACGTGATACTGCTAAACACTACAAGAAGGCTGTCAAGTTCTACGAGTCTCTCGCCAAGCGCTCTTCCTCAAATGGTCATGCTATCGATATCTTTGCTGGCTGTTATGATCAGATTGGTATGCAGGAAATGAAGTCTCTGAGTAATTCCACTGGTGGTGTTATGATTCTTTCGGATGCATTCACCACTTCGATTTTCAAGCAGTCTGTTCAGCGTATTTTCAATAAAGACGCCAATGGATTCTTGCAAATGGGATTTAATGCTACCATGGATGTCCTTACTACCAAAGAGCTCAAACTAAGTGGACTCATCGGCCATGCTGTTTCCTTGAACAAGAAGGCTGCACATGTTGCCGATACTGAAATAGGCATTGGCCAGACATGCTCTTGGAAAATGTGTTCTATAACTCCAGCTCACACCTACGCTACGTTTTTCGAAGTAGCCACACAAGGTAGTGCACAGATGCAGCAAACTAACCAAAAGGCATTAGTTCAGTACTTGACCCATTACCAGCATTCTAGTGGTACATATCGACTTCGTGTTACAACTCTTGCGAGAGGGTTGGTTCAAGGCGGTAATCCCAGCATTGCTGCTTCATTTGATCAGGAAGCTGCGACTGTTCTCATGGCTAGAATTGCAGTTTACAAAGCCGAAGTTGAAGATGGTCCCGACATTTTGCGGTGGACTGATCGTATGTTGATTCGACTCTGCCAAAAGTTTGCTGATTACAGAAAGGATGATCCTTCATCCTTCAGACTTTCTCAGAACTTTAGTTTGTACCCACAGTTCATGTTTCACTTGAGAAGATCACAGTTTCTGCAAGTATTTAACAACTCTCCCGATGAGACTGCATTCTATCGCCACTGTCTTAATAGGGAAGATCTTACAAACTCTCTGATTATGATTCAGCCTACTTTGATTTCATTCACGTTCAACAGTAATCCTGAACCTGTTCTCCTTGACTCGGTTTCTGTTAAGCCTGATGCCATTCTTCTTTTGGATACCTTTTTCCATATCTTAATTTTTCATGGAGAAAACATTGCCCAGTGGCGTCGTGCTGGATACCAAGATCAAGAAAACCACGAGAACTTCAGAGAACTTTTGCAAGCCCCCCGAACAGAAGCATCCGAGCTCTTGGTTGATAGATTCCCACTTCCCCGTTTCATTGACACCGATGCTGGTGGATCCCAGGCTCGTTTCCTGCTCTCCAAGCTTAATCCTTCTAACACTCACCAGAACTCTGGTGGATATGGTTCAGTTGCTGGTTCTGCTGTTGTTTTGACAGACGATGTCAGTCTTCAAACCTTTATGAGCCATCTCCAAAAGCTGGCCGTATCTGGAACTTCTTAGTTACATTCTGTGCCATATAAATAACAGTATCAATATATAGAATATTCTAGATATCTCTAATTGACGAACCGTAGCTTTCTTAGATATCTAATTTTCTTCTGATACTCAAGATTCACTATTATTGTATTTATTTACCATGTTTGACTTTCCTAGTCGTACCTCATGTTTAGACTGGGAAATAATATTGACTTTTGGCTTTGGTTTTATTTCATTTTTTTTTCCATCACACAATAAAGATCTTCACTTAACCCCACCACTAACATTGCCATTCCAACATTGAATCTTTTACAATGGATCTCGGCAAAATTTTGGATGGCCCACCAGAGCCTCCATCTATGGCTCATACTTTGGAGTTTTTCACAAGCCATCTCATGTCTTTTCCAGCAAATTCGGATGGAGACTATTGCTTACCAGTTCCCATGACAGAATTCCAGAGACAACTGAGCGACGAGGTCGTGTCACTTCATTATTCAGACATACTACGATTCTATGAGCAAAATGGAAATACACAATGTAATCAGGTCCTGGCAAACTCTCTTCAGGCCCTTTGTACAAACTCGCAGTTGGTAGCCTCGCACCCTTTTTTACTTGTAAATCATTACATGCCAACAAACCTGCTACTAAAGGGCGTTCCAAACCAGCTTATCAAGTATTCTGGAAAGTTCACAACACTAGTCAATATTATCGATCTGGTACGCGATAAGAAAATGGAAATTGCCCTAGTCTCAAGACCCGGGAAGTCGATTGATATTCTTGAAGCCCTTCTTGTGGGAAAAATGATCAACTATCAGCGACACTCTGGATCTTACCTCCGAAGCTCTCACAGGGCTAATAAAAAACACTCGAGAATCCACTTGATCTCTTCGACGTCTGAGGACTCAAAATACACAGGTGACGAGCGTTTTGATCTGGTGATTGCATTTGACTCGACTTTTGAAATTACTGCACAACATATTGAAAAGATAAGATCTCAAAGTCGAACTTCTGCAAAGGATTTGAATGGTATCAATCCGGCTTTAGCCCCAGTAATCCGACTTATACCTTACTATTCTGCAGAACATATTGCATTTAAGTTTAAGGAATATTCCCATGATGAAGACCTTTATATGCAACGCGTAGTAGCAGCTATTGTTATTCTCAGGGGTCGCGTTGGAACCATCCCGATAGACCTCAGGCCTTATTACGCGCAGGGTATAAAATTTTTAGAGCCTTGGCTTGCAGATCTCAAATCCGTTTGGCCACTTCCTCCTATTCCAGAAATTGAATTTTATTCTGCGCAGGATGTTGAAAACTCTCTTTTGACTGAAGTTAACGTTTCCGAAACTAAGCAAGAAGCGGCAACTTCTGTGGTAAATGGCAATGGTAGTTCAAAAGAAACAGGTGCAAATGGCATGAACGATGCTATATCTCAAAGTCCTGGTCTGTCAAATGAAATAAATGGAGTATTTTCAGAGCCTGATGAATATTTTCGTGCCAGACGGATAAAGCGAGAGGTTTACTCTCCAGACATTCCTGAAACTGCTCTTTCATTTATGGCTCCTCCATCTGGAGGCATAGTAGATGACCGTCAAGTTCTCACACATAAAATTCTCCGGTTACTTGAAACTGCAATTGAGGACTTATCAATGAAAAATAGTGAATTAGAATCATTACGGACTCTTGCATCATCTCAACAAAGTTTGCACGATGAAACAGTTGGCGGCATGAATGGATTTTTATCTGATATCAGGCTGCTTGAAGAGAAAATCCAAATCTATGAGCGCAAAGCACAACGACACGAAATTGAAATGAATGAAATGAGAGAGTTGAAAAACAAGCAAGCACAAGAGATAGAAGAAGCTCGCGAAAAACTGATGAATAAAATCGATGGTAGCTTGACTAACGGCAACAGCCAAGAAACAATTGATTTTGCAGTACTTGAAACACAAAGAGAACGAATTTCTGAGATTGAGAATGATTTGAAAAAAGCAAAGGATCAACTAGAATCAAGAACTACGGAACACGAATATATGCGTGTGGAATATCAAAAGGCTTCATCAGCCATGCTGGAGTCTGCTGAAGAAGCGAATACACTTAAATCACAAAATGCGGTACTTGAGTCTAAGGTTAAGGCGATGATCGATACCATGAAAAATCTCTCATTTGATGCAGAGCGTCAAGCAAAGGACGCTCAAGTGGCTGATCTTGAGGCCAAGCTTATTGATGTTCAAGAGCAACTAAAGAATGTCTCTGAAAACGAAAAGATGTATCCTACAAGATCACGGTATGGCATGCGGTCGTCTAGCGGTGTTGTATCACGACGTGCTAATTCACCCTCAACTGGTAGTTCTCGGCCCTCCTCAGTGTCTGACCGTGAAGGCAGCAATGCGAGTACCTCAAATGGACCCCACCCTTTACAGAACATGACAAACTCTTAAAATAACAAGAAATTGATTTACAGTATATATGTAATTAGGTTTATAATAAATAGTATCATGAGTAATATGAACTGTTTTCGTTAGCCCATAGCTTGATAGTACGGTCCCAACTGCTACTAATAATGTATTCGTTATTCGAGGAAACATCAACAGACATGACTTTATCGGGATGACCCTCTAGCGCTTTGATTTGTGTCCACGTATCGGAATTCCAAATTTTGATAGTACGGTCATAGGAACTGGATACCAAATACATACCAGTGCTACTTGTGATTCCATCCATGGATGTATCAGGAATCTCGTTTGAGTTGTAAAATTTTAGATCCGAAACGATAGTAGTATGTGCAGGAATTGTGAAAACGCACTTATGTTGACGTAAATCCCATATCTTTATAGTTCCATCTGCTGATCCGGTAGCAATGTGGTAACCATTTGGAGATATGTCTAATCCATAAATTCCACGAACATGGCCATCCAACGTCATGATAGAACGACCCGTCCTAAGATCCCAAATCCTTCCAATTGCATCTAAACCACCTGTTCCTACCAGTGAGCCATCTGGATGAAATTTAATACAAAAAACTTCTTTTGAATGTCCTTCTTGCAGAAGAAGCTCTGCTTCTGATGCAATATCCCAAAGCCTCCAAGTCATATCATATGAAGCAGAACCCAGATATCTTCCTGAAGGATGAAAGTCAACACGAGCAATTCGACTTTCATGACCTTCAAGTGTAGAAATAGGAGATGAAGAGTCTAGACTCCAAAGATGGATATTGCCGTCTGCTCCACCACTAGCTAAATTCACTCCACTCTTGCTCATCGATAATGTTGCTTGAGGATGCCAAGCTAATCCGACTTTATCTGTGTGACCTCCGCGAAATACTTGCTTTTCAGCGAGGTCAGGAATTGTCATTATTTTGATCTCACCCGTCCAACTCCCAATAGCAGCAGTTTTGGAGTCAGGAGCAAACCGAGAAATTGAAGCAGGGCGGTCAAATCCGTACTGAGTTCCAAGTAGATCGTATTGTTTTAACCGCTGTATAACATTTTCCTTTCTATATGTGTAATGCTGAATAAATGGCAGTTCTGCCAAATACCGTTGGTACTGTAGTCGATCCTGAGCACTTCTGATAGAATATTTAGCTATTTCTTGTCTTGCTTGTAACAATTCTTCATCACCAGGAGTGTAAAACTCCTCTTCTTCCTCTTCTTCTTCGTCGCCCTTTTCCCCCATATCAACATCTTCGTTTGTGAGAGGCAACCCATTTAACTGCCGGTCCAGAAGCAATTTTTGAAGTCTGGCTCTTCTGTCAGCCTTATCTTCTCCAAATAATGTTATTGGCTCTCCATGTGCTCGTAGTCTTTTTCGTACATCTTCGTCATTAGTTGGGACTGCAATGGTTTTGGCCACTTTGTTACGAGCTTGCTCATCTACAAGCTCTTTAGCCTTTCTTGTAGCCAAATTTGTATCATAATTCATGGCTATAATGGTGATTAGAATATAATTAAGGACAAGGTCAAGAAATACTTACGAACTTGATCCAGAGACAATCCTCCTTGAGGTGTAACATCCTCCATTTCCTATATGCTGTTAAAAAAAATCATGACGAATACTAGGTGTCTATTATACTTACCCCATCTTCTGCCTCAAGCAAGGGCTGCCTGGATTGATGTATAACCATGTTGAATTTTCAGTCTAGGCAATGGTTGTGATGGGTACGAAATGGAAAAACATGTCGTAGCGTGTACCCTAACCTTTTACATAAGAAAAAAAATGGCTCGAAGCCTTTGTTACATCGTAAGGTTCGTGGAAAGAGCGGAAAAATGCTAATTTCCTCAATTAAAACTTTGAATACGATTTTCTCTTCTCAATTTATCATCTTCTGGGATCTGGATTTTTAGGAGAAATAGTTTTATACTCTCTCAGAAGATTGTTGACAATACTGCTGCCTTAGGTCCTGACATTGATCTACCGTTTTCTGACCCACGAACAAATTGTGATTACTCAAAGAATTCTATATCCAGAAATCCTTTGCCACCTTGACTTTTTTTTCATTGATACACATCAGCAATTAAAATGTTTGAGGATATATATTTTAGATTAAATATAACTTCGAGCCAATATGTCCAGTCCTTTACTCATCACTTGGATTCCTATGGCCTACTTCCAGAGGCGGTTAGTTCCAGCACGAAGGAAGTGCTGAAGAAGGTTATAACCAGCGCAGGTGAATTCTTCTCAACCGTTTTTGGGCTCATACTATTCGTTTTTCTCTTCGCCATGAAATATAAATATACTCTTCTCACCTTGTAAGTATGACTATTGATCTCCACACTTGGCCCTTTTTGTGTGTTAATTACAGATTCCCTGTGGAAAGGCCTACTCGAGAATCACAAATATTATTTTGGTTCGTTATAGACCCTTTCTACTGACACCAAGTTAAGGGGGGAAATGATTTGACGTTTGGTTCAAGTTATTTTATTATACCTGATGTAGTCTGTGCTTGTCCAATTCCTACCAAAGTAGAAGCAACTGGTTGACAATTCCATGAAAACTTTTTTCTAACATCTTTAGGTACACACTTAAGAACTTTGGAAAAATAAGGAGATTTATTACTCTTCATGGTTTCATTGGTGGCATTATTTACATTTTCAACCATACAATAGCTTATTTTTTTCGCAAAGTTCAGAAACTTCCTTTCATTAGAGCAAAAATTGATAAAGAAGTTGCTAAGGTTATCGACAAAGTTGAGGTCAGCTTAATTAAGCGGGATGAGGGATTGACTTTTTACACCAAACTCCCCGTGAAGGGCTGGAGTGAGGATCGCATCATGAAAGAACTAGATGAATCCACAGGAATAGCTCGAACCAAATGGGAGGATGGAAGGGTATCTGGTGCAGTATATCATGGTGGTGACGAGATTCTTCACATTCATTCGGAAGCATATGCTAAATATTCTGTGGCTAACCAACTTCACCCTGATGTATTTCCTGCTGTTCGAAAGATGGAGTCCGAGATTGTTGAAATGGTCTTGAATTTGTACAACGCTCCTAAAGGAGCATGTGGTACTACAGCTAGTGGTGGGACTGAGTCCTTACTCTTGACATGTCTAGCTGCCCGAGAAAAAGCGTTCCAAGAGCGAGGAATTACTGAACCTGAAATAATTGCTCCTACCACCATTCATGCTGCCTTTGATAAAGCTGCATTCTACTTCAAAATGAAGCTCATCCATGCACCTTTAGATCCTAAGACATATCAGGTAGATCTTAATGCTGTGAGAAAGCTGATTAACAAGAATACTGTCTTAATTGCTGGATCTGCACCCAACTTCCCCCATGGAATTATTGATAACATTCAAGGATTAAGTGACCTAGCTCTCAAGTATAACATTCCATTACATGTTGATGCCTGCCTGGGCTCATTTATTGTTCCTTTTCTGGAAGAAGCTGGCGTGGATGTCCCCCTATTTGATTTCCGGGTTCCTGGTGTAACATCTATTTCTTGTGACACCCATAAGTATGGATTTGCCCCTAAGGGATCTTCCATTATTATGTATCGCAACAACGAGATGCGTAACTACCAATACTTTATCAAAGCAAGCTGGACTGGTGGTCTGTATGGTTCCCCAACACTTGCTGGATCTCGGCCTGGTGCATTGATGGTCGGGTGTTGGGCTAGTTTAATGGCAATTGGTCATGAAGGTTACTTGAGGTCGTGTAAAGAAATTATCGGCACTGCACAGAAGTTAAAAGAAGCAATTACAAATGATATTGATGGGATCTACGTCCTGGGAAACCCCAAATGTTCCGTTGTGTCATTTGGATCAAATATTGTTAATATATATGAGCTCACTGACTTGTTATCCAAGAAGGGATGGCATTTGAATGCTCTCCAAAGACCTGCCGCCATTCATTTAGCTGTGACTCGCCTGACAATTCCTGTTATTGATGATCTTATAAGCGATTTGAAAGAATCTGTATTGCAGTTGATTAAGCGGGGAGATGGACCGGCGTCAGGAGATACTGCTGCATTATATGGTGTCGCAGGAAGTATAAACACAGTAGGCGTTGCTGATCGCATCGCGGCTGGCTACCTTGATTGTTTATATAAAGTATAATGAAAATTCTCTCGTTTACTCTTTTTAGGTGAATGAAGATGAACAATAAAGAAATCATAGTTAACTGAATCTTAAAATATGAATATGAATTTATTTCATGTACTTATCTCAGAATAATTCTTCTGCGAGATTTAAATAATCTAATTAATAAGACAATAAATAACTCAATTTGATCTTTAAACATGAATAGAAGTCCCTGAACCAAAACTCCCTTGGTGATTTGAGGGCCAAGCCCCTTGAAAAGACCACCAAGACCCTCATACTTTGCAAGATATACCAAAGCGTCTATAAATGAGTCAAACTTCTTGCGGCCTTTCCCACCACCAGATTGTTGCATAACCTTTGCAATAATTAGAGGTTGTGTAGCAATAGTCGCCATGGCCTTGGACAATGCGCCCAATACAAAGTTTTCACGAGGTAATAAGTGGTTACGACCTGGGAATATGATTGCTTTGAGACGTTCATAAGAGCCATATGTGATGGAGGGGTTTACAACCAACACAAGTGAAGCTTTGAGACCTCTCCAAAGACCTGTAATGCCATCTTCACCGAGCACTTCTTGGGTGGTAAGCAGCAACGACTTGGAAACATCAGCCGTCTGCTGCTTTGTAGTGACCACTGCAACTGGAATAGTGAACAATTGGCCTAGGGCACCTGCGACGGCACCTAAGCCTAGTTCAACTGGGGTTGAAAGAGCTGCACCCTTATTACGGCTGAGATAAATTCCTCTGATTAAACCATACCAATAAAAGTACGCAAAATTGGAGGATGCTACTCCTAGAACAGTTCCAAAGAGGCCGTGATATAAGCCGCCAAATCCATCTTTGGCGTATATTCTCTGCAAAACGTCAAAAGTACCTTTATATCTTTCTGATCTGGAGATGAAGTTAGTTTTCATGTGTTAGGTAATTTGACATAATAAAGATTACGAAAATTTAAGAGCCGAGGCACATACTCAGATTTTTGGGCTTCCTTATCGGCAGATTCATCTTCGGAGGAATCAGCTTTAGTTTGAACTTGGAGTTTAGTTTTAACACTGAAATATGTTAGCTAAGGTTGATTGACTGATATCTTCCCTGAGAGTGGGAGTAATGGCTAATACTTACATGTCTAGAGGGTAGACCATGATGTTTGCTATGGCAGCGCCTGTTGCACCTGCCACAGCTTTGCCCCAAGGCCCGAGAACAACGGCTTCACGAGAATGAGCTGGCATAGTTTATGAGATGTAGTTATGATAATGTGAAATCTAAAGTGAAAAAAGGGCAGAGACTGGGAAGGCTCGGAGAATTGAAAAGAATGAAACGGGACTTGAATTAAATGACGACACAAATGAAAATGAATAGAGATGAAGATAAAGATGAACCTGCAAATGTAACTAGAAATTAAAATCCCATTAATGATTAAAACGAAGAAGTAAAAGAAGAAGAAATGAAATTTTGTGGGGATTGGAATAAATATATAGAGAAATCAAGCCAAATATTATTGAAAGATTATAGTCTGGTATAATCTCGGAGACAACAATATCAACCGCCGACACTAATTTATGTTTAGCTTTTATGTTTATGAGAACTGACATAACCCCAGACTTTAAAGCGGGAAAACTGCTATTCGGTGATATGGAGGCTTTATTTTATGTCTTTTATTAATTGCAATTTTTTCATGGCATTCAAGTTAAGAAATAAGGGCTTTCAGTTTAGTTCTATAGTCCTGCGAAGTTGGTTTCTACTACCTCGGTTCCCCATATTTTCCACCACCGCCGTTTGCGATGTCTTCGCCTGATAAACTGGAGAAAGATAACCTGCGTTGATTTGGTAATTGCATTATATAAGCATTAGTCAATATTATATGATCAGGGTTTTACCCTAATTGAAAATAAAGGTCACATTTCCTATTTGAGCACTTTAGGCAACTATTGGATTTTCCACTTCACTTCAAATATTAGGGCTAGGTTTGAGTTTCTCCTCTGAAGAAGCGAACAAAGTAGCAGAGTCGCTGGATACTAAGAAAACTTTGACTTCCTTTTTCTCTTCTCACTACTCGCAAGTCAGCAACAGTCCGCCAAAAAAAAAAATTAAATCACAATGCCACCTAAGGTATGATTCCTAGTCCTTTTTTAAAGAAAGATAATCTTTTAGCAGATAACCACCGTTGAGAGATTAGCCCTTGTACTTTGCTTTTGAAAGAATCTTTGTCGTGCTGTTTGTGTAGAGGAAAATTTTTCATTTATTAACGTTTTCAACACTGCAAATCTCACTACCACGAAGTTCTTCTCACGCCTATATTCTCCTAGTTTTCAGCAAAACTAACGAATCTTTCCATTTAGCTCGACCCTAATGAAGTTAAGATCATCTACCTGAGAGCCACCGGTGGTGAGGTAGGTGCTTCCTCCGCCCTGGCTCCCAAGATCGGTCCTCTCGGTCTGTCCCCCAAGAAGGTCGGTGAAGATATCGCCAAGGCCACCAAGAACTACAAGGGTATCCGCGTCACTGTTCAGCTTACTATCCAGAACCGTCAGGCTACCGTCTCTGTCGTTCCTTCTGCCTCTTCTTTGGTCATCACTGCTCTTAAGGAACCCCCAAGAGACAGAAAGAAGGAGAAGAACATCAAGCACAACGGTAGCATTGCCCTGGATGAGATCATCAACATTGCTCGTGAGATGAGATCAAAGTCCTTTGCCAAGACCCTCGAGGGAACTGTCAAGGAGATTTTGGGAACTGCTCAGTCTGTTGGTGCTAGAATCAACGGCAAGCCTGCTCATCTTACCATCGATGCCATCAACAACGGCGAGGTCGACAGTAAGTTTTACTTGCAATTTTTTCATTTATTTCTTTACTAACCATTTGTGCATTCAGTTCCTGAAGAGTAAACTGTTATGTATTTAATTTAGGCATGGATGTAGGAACAAAAAAACAAATGAAAAAAAATTCCAAAAAATTATTTCTTTCCTTAAAGAATTGCTTGCCAACACTCTGGTGCATGACGGAACTCCGTGTCATGTTCCTATTTTCGTTCAAGCTAGATCTACCGATGCAAATTACTCACCGCGATGCTCAAATTTTCTTACGAGCGTGGAGGTCCACTTTCACTTAATGCGCACATTATAATTGTAGATGAATAGAATAATTCCTTAATACACTCTATTAAAATTCAAGAAAGTTATTTTGTTGCATTCCCTTATCAGTCATTTTCAGTTACGCTGAGATGTTAGAAGACTTGAAAGACAGTAATTATCCATGTCACTTAGGTCTCCTAATAATCCAAGAGATATTGCAAAATTGAACCCTAATTTACCCTACTTGTTACTTCTCTTCTTTAAAAGAAACCTGAATTTCCTTCTAATTTTTTTTCTCTTTCCTACTTGTCAACTCATCTGCATGGTAATGTTGTGAACCTTTCATGGAATTCCAGTTTATCAGGATGATTGCTCAAGGTAGCTAGTAAACAGGTATGTCTATTTCTTTTAAAGCCTACTCAGTCTTTTGTTTTTTCTATGATGAAAAATTTTCGGATGTTAATTTTCACTCCTATTGCGCAAACCGTGAGGAGACTTTCCGTTGCCTTCCTTCTGAACTCCAAAACATTGACATTGATCTATTTATTTTGATTTTGGCCTTTACTAACAGTTTGGAATAGAAATATATTATTAGTACTAGTTGCGTAGACAATTTTGTAGAATTTCATTTCTCTATATAATACAATATACACACATTCATTGGACGTTATTCCACTTTACACAATCCTCAAACTTGACTTGGGTACCGCCAAAAATATCCAAGGCTGAACCATATGTCAAATCTACTTTTCCATTGCTGAGCTTTTGGACAAGCTCTAGGTCTTCAATAGATTTGGCACCACCAGCGTAGACACATGGGAGTGTAGTCCAACCACCAAGGGCCTCCACCAGGTCCTCATCAATACCATTACAAAGACCTTCAACATCAGCAGCATGAATCAAAAACTCAGAGCAGTACTTCGCAAAGAAATCAAGCGTCTCCTTGTTGACCTCGACATCTGTAATTGTCTGCCACCGATTCATGGCAACAAACCATTTGATAGTGCTAGTTCCATCTTCAGAATCGACCTGTCTACGTCGACAACTCAGATCAATCACAATCTTGCTTGTATCACCATCCAAGGCGTTTACTAATGATTCCAAACGAGCCAGTGAAAACGTCTTACTGTCCGGAAATAAAAATGAAGTCACAATAACCTTGGCCGCACCTTTATCATGCACCCATTCTCTGGCGTTGGCATCAGTAATACCACCGCCAACTTGTAGCCCATTAGGCCAAGCAGCAAGAGCTTCTGTGGCAGCTTCGTCACAACCAGGTCCTAATTTGATTACATGTGTACCAGAGACGTTATTGTCTTGATAAAGTTTAGCGTAGTACGAGGATGGATGCTCAGCAACAAAGTTTGTGCGCAATACAGCGGTATCTAGGGTTCCGCCAACAATTTGCTTGACTTTGCCAGAATGAATGTCTATGCAGCCCTTGAATTTGGTCATGATGTGCAACTGACTGATGAGGAAGTGAACTTTGTGGAAGGTTGTTAAGTTGGGAGAAAAGAAAAAGAATAAAAAAATTCTTCAGTTTGATGACTTGAATTTTTTTTTTAGCCATACAACTAATAATCATGCCAATTACAACTCCAAGCAGTAGGAAAAAGCAGCTGGTAGCCAAGAAAAGGTCAACGACAGGCTCTAAGAAGAGTCTTAAAACTGATCTGGTTAAACAGAGCCTAAAAAAACAGAGAGCAAAGAAGCTTGCCGCTGTGCTGAAATCAAAGCGACCTGATTTGAACAAAGACGAAAGTGAAGAAGAAGAAGATAGTGATGCAGAAGATGCAAAGGCTACAAATCAAAATCAAAAGTCTGTAATGGACATTTTCAAGCGTAATTTTGAGCAGCAATTTGGTAAAGTTGAGGGACTTGCAGTATCCAGCAGCGAAGAGGAGCCAGAAGCTAAACAAGAAGACCCAGAAGACGAAGATAGTTCCGATGAAGATAGCGAAATCGACACAGAAGCAGAAAATAATAGTGATTTTGATTTGGAAATGGATCAGGAATACGAGCATTATCAGTCCTCAGAAGAGTCGGAAGAAAATGAAGAACAGGATGAAGAACAACCTATAGTTGTCAAATTCACAGACTCGCTATTTAATATGGATGCATTAACCGACAAGAAGCAAAAGAAGCTGTTTGTATCTTCTAAAGCTCCCAAGCAAGAGCTACCAGAGGAAAAGCTTAGCCGTAATAATAATAAGCCTGATGAAGAAGAGCAACTGAACCTCGACAACGATCTTGCTTTGCAACGACTGATCAAGGAATCCCATATTCTCGCTGAAGCTGGACTTTCAGGTGTTGACATTTCCACTGGTATCATCGGCAGGGCACGCCATAAGACTATGGACATTCGAATGGACGACCTTGGGCTTAAGAAAGTTAAACCAGACCGCATGCCCATGAACATGCGCAAGGGTATGACAGCCAAAGCCAAAGAGCGTCATGAGACTCACGTTAGACAGTCTCGCGAGGCTGGCATCATTTTGGCAAGACCAGCTAAAGTGAATGACGACAAAAAGAAGGTTCGCAAACGAGAGAGAGGGTTGAAGATTGCATCAGTTGGGCGAGAGACAAGACACGGGCTCATGATCAGTAAGAGCGAAATTGCAAAGTATTCTGGAACAGGAGGAGGCAAGAAGGGCAGAAGATAGAAAGTCATATATAATTATAGAAACTGAAATGAAATAATAATTAGAATATGCGATTTCAAGTCCAGAGATGTGATCCCCACAGAATGCTTACGAAATCGCTTACTACTCCATAAGACATATCTACATCTTTTCTGTTTCCTTTCACTACCAAAACCAAAACCGACATTGGACAAGAGAGATAGATATCATTGCCAAACAACACGGACTACTATTCAGCGTTCAAGGGCGTATGGTTTTAAGGAAAGACTATAACAATTACCGCTATAAAATAATCTCGTCGGCATTTTTTTCGTGAACTTCTTGCAAATTCTCTACATTTCTAATCTAGTAAACAATGTCAGATTCAATCGATAGGGTGTTTGTCAAGGCCATTTCAACCATCAAGGCGCTATCAGCACGCAAAGGACAAGGTAGTCTGCCACAGCCTCCAGTAGAGAGCCGAATTAGACTCTACGGACTATACAAGCAAGCCACAGGTGCGTTCCAAATTGTCTTTCCCCACAACGACCTCTGCTAACTGCTTGCTGATAGAGGGTGATGTTGAAGGGATCATGACAAGACCTACAGGTAAAACTCCGGAGGATTCAGCTGGCCGGCGGAAATGGTATGTACACTTACTAAACGTTCTAAAGAGTCTCAAAAACTGATAATTTTCTAGGGATGCTTGGAAAAAAGAAGAGGGTGTAACCAAGACAGAAGCCAAACGGCGATACATTTCATTTTTAATAGAGGTATGTACTTGCTTATTTGATTCAAAGTCTGTGATATGCTGATGCTTTTCTCCAGACTATGCATGAGTATGCCAGTGATACTCAAGAATCTCGTGAGCTGCTGAGTGACTTGGAATATTTGTGGGATCAGGTTAAAGAGATCGAGCCGGTACCTACCGAGTCACCGGAACCGTTAGATAACATGTCGTCTGGAATTGCGGGCACTGGGATATTAGGGTACTCCGGCTCAAACGCAGGGTCCTACGGGTCATTTGATCCGAGGCTCATGCGCGACAGCAGACTTAATCTGTCATCAGTCTCAGGACTCCAGGCAGCGCGAGGTAATTCTTATGATGGCCAGAGTGCACTAACCAGTGCTACTGGAGGAGGAGGGTTGCGACCCAGGGCACGAAGTAGCTCCGGCTCGTTTGAAGCAACAGCAGATCAACAGCTGGGTCTTTCAGAGAATACGGAAATGCGGAAATGGCAAAACGATGTTACTTGGGCGTTGGAGACTATTAACGAAGAAATTATGGCTATTCGACACAAGTATGCTGCTGAAAGTGGTGGTGGAAGTGATTTATATCGTTCTGGATCTGTAGCAGGAAGCGGATCAGTGTCTCGATCACTTCATCGCCAACTCCCCCATATACACCGACAACCGTCGATATATTCTTATGGTGGTAATCCCATTGGAGGTAGCAATAGTAGCACTTTTCAAGGCAAATCTGCAAGACGAGCAAAACGCCTTTCTGCTAGGACACAGGACGAAGACGATGAAGATGACGAGGGCAGCAGTAGCGATTTAGAGCGGGAGTACGAACACCGTCCCCGCCGCCGCAGCATAGTGTCCGCTCTTGCTCAAGAGATTGTTCGTAAGTTCAAGAACTATAAAACTGTCCAAGTGGTACTGGGGGTTCTTTGGAGCATAACTAAGCACGTTGCAATCGATGCAGCGGTTGTGTATGCGGTTCTGGTATTTGCGCGGGCTGTGCGAGGACGAGAGCGAAGGTATGAAAAGACCGTGACATTGTCATCACCAGAATCGCTGGGGTGGGCTGCGGTCGAGCAGGCAGAGACGCTATGGAATCATTTCAGTCGGATGGTTCTGGAGGGCATTCTGGGCATAAGGGTGGTTGTTATATAGTCACGTGATAAATATGAAATATGATGATGTAGCGATCTCGGTGTGTAGGCAAACAGCGTTATCGGTTGTAATTTCTTTTTTCAAATTACCTGTTATTTTTGGGGTTTACTACCGCTTGAACACTATAGAGAAAGGGGAAGGGAATGGGAGTGGGAGATCCCTGAGCTTTGATTGGCGGTAAATGAAATAATTTCTAGCCAATTGGAATTCCTAGTGATTACACGTGTGGCTGCTGTTTAGTGCGGCTGGCTGGAGCTCACCTGCCAAAACGGCTAAATGATCCAGAAATTAACGGGTGTCAGCGAGAAGAGCTGGTATTTTACTGATTATCGTGGGCGAGAGGCATAGTGACACGGGCATTGTCATGAGCATTGATTGCCATGGGCTTGAGGAAATATCATGGACACGAAAAGTCAAAGACTTCGATTTGGCCATCGGTCATCGACATGGACATAGACATCGACATGGAAGCCATCATGGACATGAGCATTGAGCGTGAGCAGTACACCGTGAACTTACACACACAGCATGAATTGGAAAACTCCATGAAAACAAAACCTCATCAACCTAAAAATGACCATGACCATCTTATCGACTAACCAACAACAGCAAACCAATTATAAACGCTCTTTTTAACCTTCCATTGGCTGAATATCTGTGTCTAAATTAATCCAACTTACTATGGCAATTACTCTTCCGGTGAATAAATTCATCAGCAATTAAGCTTGTCCAAGCCAGGAAAGTCAGAGAGGGAAGCTGTCAGAGTTAATTTATTTGCTTAAAATCGGTTAAAACTTTTTTTTATTTTTATTTTTATTTTTATTATTTTTTATTTCGTTTTTATTTTTGTTTTCTTATTTCATTTTATTTAACTTTGGCTCCCATTCCTTCTTCTTCCTTTCTCTTCTTACTTTTACTTTCTACCTTATCCTCATCGACTTCTACCTGAATTCCTATGGACCAGCAGATCACGGCTCTATCACCCGTATCTTGGTCGGGCTACGAGAATCGCGACTCGCCCAACAATTTGCTTCTCCAACTAACTTCAAACAATAATAACACCAATAACACAGCCTTAAATATGTCGGCTGCTTCCTCTGGATACTCAAAGTATCAACTTCAACTCGCAATGGACCATCACGGCCAGGACCTTTCAGACTCTCCTGCACCTGACCAGGCAAACAATAGACCCCCAAACAACCAAGTGTCTAGTCCTCTTAACGATACCAACATCCTTACCTCCTCAGAGTTCCAGTCTTTTCTGGACTTTACCAGTGCTCATAACGTTGACGAAAAACATAACTACTCTTCACCTGCTTCGACTTCTCACCAAGTCCAACAGCAACATCACCAGCAGCAGGAACAGCAGCAGGACCAACAGCAACAGCAACAGCAACAGCAGAACCAACAGCAGCACCAACAACAGCACCAGCAACAGCAACACCGGCAGCATCAGCAACAACAACAGCAGCAGCAGCAACAACAGCCGCCTTCAACTCAACAGCAACAGCAACAGCAACAACAACCTCAGCAAAACATTGATGTCTTCTTTAATGACTTGTTCCAAGACTACTCCATAGAGTCATCTCCAGGCATTCCCGACCAGCCGAATTCTCACCAACACACCGACTCAGGCATTGACGAGCTGCTGCGCGACCAACTCTTGCACTCGCAAAACGAAATGTTCCGGTCTCCTCTTCATGGACCAATGACAAACACCTTTCGCCGGGGAAGCAGTGCAGATACTCCCGATACCATTGGAACCTCCACTGCAGAAGAATTCACTCCCCTACTATCTCCTGCTGTAACTCCTTTTGATACAATTAACCCTGGAATTAATCCTGCTTCTGAGTTTTCCATTCCTGTTTCATTTTTCGATGGCAGCAGTTCCCCATCATTGGACCCGAAACATATTGTCACGGCTCCCACTTCAAATAGGCTATTGCCAAAAGAGCGAGAACCAGCGAAACGCGGTCGCCGGGGCCGCAAACCAGGCTCAACGCCGGTTTTAGCTCCATTGATGCCGATAGCTACACAGGCACCGGCTCGACCTGCTTCGCGGGTAGTGAAAATGTCGTCACCATTGGTGCGACCTTCCAGAAGAGCTTCCAAGGTATCACTATCTGCTACATCGTCGCCAGTGATTGCTACATCTAATCGGTCGTTTTCTACGTCTTCTACAAGATGTTCGGAAAGCATGTCTCCAGAGGAAACCTTGGAATTGAACATGCCGCCACCACAAAACAAAAAAACCCGCCTTCCTGCAGTTGACAGCACAACTGCGGCCACGCCTGCCAGCTTGATGAACATACCTGAGCGCAAAGATGTGGAAATGATGGATGTGCTGGATACCGAAGACCATTTACAAAATGCTGTAGAGGCTACCAAGAATATTGCCATTCAAGACGCTAGCGGGCGAAGAACGCGAAGCCAAAGCAGGACCGCTCCATCATCTGTTTCTGTGTCGCCCAATATACCAAGCAACACCTCGAGACCGCGACCGCTTCTTGCACAAAGCCGGTCTAAATCCGCCGTTGTTTTATCACCCAACAAGCAGCTGCCCACACCTGCAAACAGCACTATGATTAAGCCCAAACTTCCCATTGCCCCGGCATCCACTGCCAATTCGCCTGTTATGATGTCGTGGCGCTCCCGACATGGCAGCACTTCAGCTTCACCTGTACTACGACCAAAGATGTCACCACATATTTCTCCACGACTGGAGGCTAGTTCTCATTCATCTAACCATCATTTTCACAGCAACGACTTGTCTGCGTTGCTTGCGTCCAAATCCAATTATCAAAATATTGTTGAAGGCAACAGTAATCAGCTGGGACTCATGTACCCTGATACATTATCAGCGGACCTTACGTCTAAGCGGACGTCTCATAAGCTTGCTGAGCAAGGAAGGCGAAACCGTATCAACACAGCATTGGCTGACTTGGCCAAGCTGCTAGCTCCCGATGTCCAAGCGCCGTCAAAAGCAACGACAGTTGAAATGGCTATTCGGGAGATTCAAAAGCTACAGACAGACCTTGCTGAGTACAAGCAGCGACTTAGTAGATATGAAGATGTGACTAGTACTGAAAAGGATTTAGTGCAAGAGACAGAGAATGTGTCAGCAGATGATAATGACAATTCTGAGGAATAATGAAGATTACGAAGACAAATAACGAGAAGTGGAAGGTGTAACTGTAAGTGTTAGTGTAATAAGTAATGGTGTAGAGAAGTATTTTTTTTTCTTTCTTTTCTCTTGAGGAATATAATTACGGAATATCAATGTTTTATTTTGCTTTAGAAGGGTGTATATTTAGGAGGTGAAATAAGGTTTATAATCTTTGAATCAAGGTTTTATTGATTTAGACTATAGGGTTCAATTGAACCTTTTTTGTTTTTGCTGAGATATAAAACTTAGTGTGTTGTAATGAGAGTAGATGATTTTTACGATGGAAGGGACAACTTTGATTATGAAAAGGTGAATGAAATAATTTATTAGGTGGGTGGTAGCGGTAGTGGTGGTGGTAGATAACTTGTAGTTGTGTCACAAACACAATTTTGATGAATGTTGCAATGAAAGGGTAGAGAAGCAACGAATATGATTGGCCACAATATTACCCATACTAATTTATTTTATTTTTTATTTTAAATCAAAAAAACGCTGAGTATGTGGAAGATACTTGAATATTGGAATATTGGCCTATGTTAACCAATAACATTATCAAACTCAAGGTCATGGTGCTTGGTATTGGGTTTAACATTGTTTTATGATTTATTAGAGTTCAAGTAAATGGAACCGCCACACACCAGAACCAACCAACCAACCAACCAACAATTACAAATCAACTAGCAAGAACTTAGGACATAGGAGTTAAGAGTTGTAAAATGCGGTTTACTCTGTGGGTATCTGCAACCACAACCATTGGACTTTGGGGGATAAATGCAAACTAACAGGATGAAGAAATGAACTTTGGTAACTTCATATATGACACGAATGTTAGTGATTGTAGTCAGTTGAATCGTTTTCATGATATTCTTGTGTTGAGATTTATCATTTGTTTGTTCATTTGAATACTTTGACATTTGAACATTTGTTTGTGATTGCTTTCATTTTAATTTTTTTTTTCTTTCTTTCTTTTTCTCGGGTTTGGACGAATCTGGGGTTGACCCTTTTAATGTGTTTCTTCTTGGCAGCAGACCAACAGTTTGAATGCTGCTGCCAAGTTTTTTGTTTTTATTTGTAAAGCTTTTGTAGCACAAAACAACCACCAAACACTATGCGTCTAATTTTAATTTTTTTTTTTTTTTTTTTAATTGGGATTATTCAACTATATAAACATAAAAGCAAAGCCCATAATACCAGACTTTTCATCCAAACAAAATATACAAAATTTGAGTTGGTTTAAAATGGTTTCTTGGTTTTAACTAATTGAATCTTAATGTTTAGTTAGAAATGAATTACTCCTTTGAATTTGAAAGACTGTAACAGGTATAGCAATGTCATAAACTCAGCTTGATGTTTGTTTGCTTACCAAACTATCAATTAATTTAAAACCTGGTACTATTCATCATAGACGCTTTATTTTCATTTAAATTATTAGCATCATCTCGGTTTTTATCGTAGAATAAGGTTGAATGCATCTGTACTTGACACTGTAGAGTTAGACTATGCGTTGTATGATGCCGTCATTTGAGTGTTCAACTTGGTCTAGCATTGATTATTTTATATACTCGAGTTGAAAATTACAAGTGTTAAAATTAAGAGCATTAAAACGTTGACGATATTCAAGGCTTGGATAGTTTTAAATTTCACATACGTTGGTTTATTGTTATTATGGGACAGCGTTGTATTCTACTTTCAAAAAATAGTAAACTAATCTTACAATGCTACTTGTTCACAGGACCTTTGTTCTGTTCATGTATCAAACTACTTCTTTCTAATGTCTCAACTACAATACATTTTATATCACCATAGAATCCCTTTTGGCTGTTATTATTGAACTCACCTCGAATCTGGAGTATAGAATAACAATACCTTTCTCTAAACTAACTTGCTATAATGTCTACTTTTGTCGCTTATCATTAAGTTTATACTCAAGTCATATAGTGTACTCCGATATTCATGTTTTATTTCATAGTTTAATTGGAGATCTTCTATCCTATGTACTTGTATTTCTCTTTTCTTTCAAAATCGATCTCAGTGTTTACATTCCCTTCCTCCTATTCCGAGCAATGAACCTGTTCAGGTAGTGTCTTTAGTTCTGTTCGCGACTAGAATACCAACTGTCTTTCTCAGACCGTAGTCACCCTTATCTATCCTTGGTATAATAAGACCAAAATATAAACTAAGGCCCTTTCTCACAATCTATATCACCCCTTGGGACACACACAAATTACCATGTTTCTCAAAACTTCACAACACCAATACATATACAAGACTTGAAACTGAATACAGGCTTTACCAATTTTATTGAACCATGCCTGATTCGTATTTCATGACACCTATTTAAACTAAGATAGCATGACCTGTTAAAATACTCTTTATGTTTGGAATCCTTTTATAATCGATTCAGAAACCAGACAGCTGCTACTTTTCAGCAATAGATACTTACCACACTTTATATTGTATTTTCAGTGTCTTGGAAATTATTGAATGAATACTTTAGAGTCAAGCATTTTATATATCACGAAGAGTATACAGTTTAATGCAAAATATCATAAAGCCTAGTAGTGAATATCGGAACCAAGTTTTCATTTAAATTTACTTTGTAATTATTTTCAATTTTCAATTTTTTTTTTTTTTTAATTTTCACAAGTGATCAACAGTTGCCATCATTGTATTCCAGTCATAACCATTAACCTTCCCTAAATTCCCCTATTCATAAACCTTTGATAAATATAATGCTAGTTTAACCAGACATTTAACCAATTATAGAAGAAAATTAAAAGAAGAACATGAAGCAAAAATAAATAAGATGAGTATTTTAGAAAGGTCATGTTGATGTTGACATTAATTATGCGTTGAATTTTTTCCCCACTGTTGTCATTTCATGTAGTGTAATATTTAATGTTTTTCAATAGCAGTATTAACAAGTATAAGTAATAATAACAAAATTATATATTTAAAGACTTGAGTTAATGATTGTAAGACCATTTCTACTTGGCTTTGTCTATTATAAAATGTTCAGTAAGATATACTATTAACCACGCTCGCGAATACCTCCTCAGTAACATCCCTGTACTTGCACTTCTTTTTGAAAAAAAAAACAAACCGATTATCCATTTTTAAAAATTAAAGCATAATTTACAAAGTACGTTCCGCACTTGATCCATATTATCACTACTTAGCACCTACAAAGCTTCAGTGACCGGCATATCAGCTTTGCTGTCAAGGTTCTCTGAATTTTCGAAAGATCTTGTAAAAGGTTTGGTAGCACCTTTTTAAGGTCTGTTAAAACATTAACTTGTTTTGCTCCTTGTTTAAAGAGCCACTTTTTGCTTTGTACTGTTATCATCATTATGACAGTGACATGAGCAACTCGCTTTTTTTTGGACGAAATCTCAGCTTCAACTTCAAAATTATAACTAGTAAAAGCTAGCTGGTATTAAGTATACTTATCAGCCGTCATTTCTAAAAGTTCAGACTAATCAACATTGAATGAATGAATGAATATATTTTTTGCCAGTTCAATCAGGCAGCTAAGTAAAGTATAAAGATATAATAGAAATAACAAAATAACATAAAATAAAAATAAACGATTACCAAGCACCTTCGAGAATTTCGTATTATTATCAGATCGTAGTTTTTCACTACCATAGCCGTGTCGCATGAATTAAAGCTTTCGATTAATC